>CM070508.1:53475683-53705138 GCA_036346375.1 Guadua angustifolia
ACAAGATGCAATCATTAGGACATGCATGTATCCTTTCTATTTCCATTCCCATGGGACATAGTAGCTTCTTCGCTTCATAAATGCTTGTTGGCAACTCGTTTCCCTCGAAGCAGATCCGATAGAAGAACTAGTAGTGCATTGAAACTTGTATCCGTCCAACGGTGTTTTGCCTTGATTCGAACAATGCAAGGACCGAACCCAACTTTGGTGTATTCCGCTTACAACTTTGTGAACAGCGGTTTGGCATAAATCTTCTATCAAGCTTTTAAACTTTTCAAACTCTCTTTCCGTAATTACCTCCACATCCCGCAACATTTGCTCCAAATTATCCTCCTCAAACATATCGGTGCAACTTGTCATCCGGTTCCACCGTATCTTCGTTGCATATCGGAGGGTACTACCGCCTCCCGTGATGGATCCAACATGTGTAATTCCTCACGGCCACGTCGAATCGTGGTCCTCAATTTGAGATGAGTTGTTAAATTTCCTCGATTGGTGCAATCAATGCAAGGACAATATATGAAGTTTACACCCTCCTCACCATGTCGATCTTCGCAATTTTTTGAACTCCTTAACACCCCTCTGAAATTCAGCACTCACACGGCTTTTCTGATACATCCATTCCTCACGGTCCATCTGCAATTAAATTTCGCACAATAAATTAAGGAAAAACTAGAGCGACAACTAGCTATAGCTATTTTAAATATTGAGACATCATTTCAATTTATATTACCTTTGCAAAATAGTGGACATGTTCCAAGATATATAAATGTACTCACGATCGATACCTAGCTTCTTCCCCGGTTTAAAGCTTCCAATTCCCTACATAAGAGACATAAATTTTAACATCAACAACGATATCAAATAATCTAATTATATAGCTAGTGCAAGAGCTTGCAAATCTTTCTACTACAACTAAACAAATCAAGGGTACCAACGATGACTCCTAATCTCTAAATAGGTTAGGTCCTAATCCCATTCGAGGATATATGGTTGGGCAAGTTCTAAGCCGTTGTACAACTCAGAGAAAATTCAAGTGACATCTTCATTGTTCTCCGGATACACGCCTCGACAACAGTCAAGAGGGTGTGTATCCGGAGAACACCAGAGAGACGCTACCGAAATCTACTCTGAAGTTGTACAACATAGCTCAGGTTCTTGCTCGAACCATATATCCTCGAATTGTCCAAAAAACGTGGACAATTCGAGACTGCTCGCTTATAAATATGCCCTTTCGTTCAGCATATTTATAAATAAGCACCATCGAACGGGAGACGTAGGTTACGCCGCCTAAACTCTAATAACAGCTACCACATGATAGCAATAATAATTCCATATATATAAACAGAGAACGCGACTACAAAATTAAATAGATATGCGCTTGTCAAATAAAGAGTGTGAAATCTGAAAGCATGTACACAATTCCAAAGGCAACCTAAACTTTATTGACGACATATCAAAATTACCAGAGCAAAATTGAAGGGTTTAAAGAATTGCTGCTCACATTTTGAAGAAAACCGCAATAGAGGGCAAAAGAGGGAATCTCCTCAAGATAGGGTTTCAATTTTGCCTCTTAATACCCACCCATGAGGACTTCAAATTTTCTCACCCAACTATTGCTTCCAACCACACAATATGAGCTATTTTCTCGGGTGGTGGCGGAGAAATCTCCTCCGAGCAAAAACAGAGAAGAGTTCGGTCATGAGTGGTATATATAACCTAGCGAGGCACATCGAATCGGTTCTTTTCAAAAGCGATCTTGATGTGCACGGCCATCACTTTAGACATAAGCACGAGCACATCGAATCGGTTCTTTTCAACAAGTGATAGTGATGTGCACGGTCATCACTATCGCTTCTATAAAAAGAATGATAGTGATAACCATGTGCACATCGAATCGGTTCTCTACTAAAAAGTGATAGTGATGTGCGATCATCGAGAATCGGTTCTTTTCATCGAAGTGATAGTGATGTGCACGTGCACATCACTATCACTTCGATGAAAAGAACCGATTCTGATGACCGTGCACATCACTATCACTTTTTAGTAGAGAACCGATTCGGATGTTCGAGTGCTACATCACAATCACTTATAATCTCAAAACCGATAGTGATTATTACTAATACCCCTCCGAAGTTACTTATCACAATCGTTTTTTTCGAAAAACTTAAGAACCGACACAGATACAGTGATAGTGATGTGTCGTTCTGTAGTAGTGATGGCTAGTAAATAAACCAAATCATTAGCATCGATTAGGTGGACATAACATAAAGCATGTGGATTCTAAGATTAAAAAAACTTTATGTCTCAATGTCATCCTGTGTGGATAGTTCAACTGCTGGTTCGCAACATCAATGTTGTTCTCTATAGTATCACCCTGTGTAAACCTTGACGCTAAGAATCAACTCACTATTCTCCATGAATATAGCACCTAGATAAGTGTCCACAAGGACATCAACAAACAATATTACCAGTGGGCCGTCTCTAAAGGCAACTCCAAAATATGCAGCCTATGCAAAGAAATATAATGAACAAAGCCATGGCAATGAGCTCTTGAAGATATAAGTTAGTTGTATGCCATACACATGCCCTCCATCTGGCCCAAGAGCTGCATCTTTGGAAGGTACATTGCGCTTTATATATTTTGACATGAAAAGGAGAAGAGTTCTACAAACAAAAGTACATAAAATAGTCTTAGTTATGACCATATCTTGATCAAGATCATCATTTGATATTCGAATGCAAAGAAACAAAGAGTATTCAATTGAAAATTAATAACACCAAGAGCTAATTCAAATGAGAAAAACAAAGAATGTGTTTCAGTCTTATTGAACTGTACTTTCTTTTTGACAAAGCACAATAGCCTGATCATGCAAAAGGCAATAAAAATATAACGCATTATTGGTACATAACCGACTGAAGCTAGAAAACACACCTCTGGAGCACTTATTGCCAAATCATTCATGCAACGTTAACATAACCATGAAATTACTGACACATCCGAGCTCTTCAAGATAAGCGGACCTCTGCCTAAAGGCTAAAATAGTAACAAGGTATCATAGCAAATGGCAGGACAAACTAAGACATTCCATGCAAATGTCGCTCCAGCAATCCGGAAGCTGGCACTTTCCTTGCATATTCAGAAGCGACACCAATTTAACTATATGATCAATCGAGTGAACATGCTTCGGATGCTGCAAATGAAGCCTCTAATACAAAGCTGCTGCTTGTTACCCCTTCCAAATTGCAAATCACAAGCAAGGGTGATTCCAAGAAAAAATCAGTCAAGCAACAATATAAAGCACTTCGGATATACGAATGCAATCATCAACAACTCTTCTTTGTTTATTCAAATCACCACACCGTGCACTGAAGTCTTAGTTGTTTACTACTCTCTTAATTACGCACAAGAGGAAAACAATTGAACAGAAATGCAAAGTTGAAACAACTAACACATCGTTCTCTGTACAACTACACAGTATACATACATAATATATATGTACATGTGCGTATCCAGTAGAATGTCTCACAATCGTAGCACAACAAAACGAACATCAACATCCATCCCTGCTCTTCAAAAATATGAGCCGGGACAAAAAACTTAGTCTCCAAAAACCCAAATGAAACAAAAGAAATTGAAATATGCACCGTTAATTGGACAGGAAGTTCGTGTACTATACTTGGATAACATGGTCACCAGCCGGCGGCGCGGCTACCGCCAGTTCTTGCTGCTCGAATTTTCAGTGTATTTTGTTGACAAGCCACCTCGCCCTCTTGCTCGCCTGAGGGCTGCCGTCGTCGATGAGCTCGTACAGCGCCGGCATCAGCCTCGGTATCTTGCCCAGCGGGACGACAACCTTGTCGCCGCCATACCGGCACAACGAGGCTATCAGCTCCGTGCAGTGGTCCTTATTCCCCAACCTGAACGCGCACGCGCCGAGGAAGTTGACGAGGCAGGCAATTCCTTCCGGATAGGAGGGCTCTCTATTAAATCTGAGTCGTCTGAGCTGTTAAAAAATGACCGGAAATAATTGTGCCTATATCCGTGCCGTGTGATCTCTGCAAGAAAACCTCGAATAATTGTATTCACTTCGCTTAGAATTGAAGTTCATCCTCTTGGGATATTTAAACCGAGTTCATCTTTTATATATATGTGGGATGCACTTGAAGTAGGGATGGCAACTTAATTTGCGGACATGGATTCTATGCAGTTGAACGGGGACTGCAAGTTAAGTAGTCCTCTCTTGACTGACTGATCAGAAAGTGATGATTTAAATCTTCTAGAAGTATTGTAGTAAAACACTATCACTACAGGAATCCTGAAAATTTTCGTGGGCCAGAAGCCCACGAAAATAAGACCATTGCCGACGAAAATAGCTATTTTCGTCGGCAATAGCGTTATTTTCGTCGGGCCACGGCCGTCAGAGATAAAAAGCCGAAAGTTAGCTTTATTTTCGTCGGCAACCGACGAAAGTTAGTTATTTTCGTCAGCCAAAAACTCGCCGACGAAAGTTAGTGTGGTAAAGCCACAATTTTCGTCGGTAACAATGGCCGACGAGAATTAAGTAATTTTCGTCGGTTTTCGTGTAGCTCACGAAAGTTAATTAGGTTAACTTTCGTCGGTTTACTTTAAGCCCACGAAAGTTAATTAGGTTAATTTTCGTCGGTTTCTTGGCCCACGAAAATAATTTGGGTTAATTTTCGTCGGTTTCTTGGCCCACGAAAATAATTTGTGTTAATTTTCGTTGGTTTTTTCTGGCCCACGAAAATTAACTTGGACCTGACAAAAAAAAAAACAGCCCAGTAAACCCATTTTTCATACAAATTTAGACAAATATCATTCATAACATATATCATTCATTCAATTCAATCATTCATCCACATATATCACTCATTCATCCACATATCATTCAAATATCCACATACATCCATTCATTCATCCACATATATCATTCATCCACATATATCGCTCATTCATCCACATATCATTCAAATATCCACATACATCCATTCATTCATCCACATATATCATTCATCCACACATAATAGTTAGTTGAGTTGTCGCATCACAAGATTACAGATTATTACCAAACATCTCAAGATTGGTCATTTGAGTTGTAGCCGCTACCTGCGGAGTCAAATAGGTTTTGAACATGCTCTCCAGGTGCTGCTCCAGGTGCTGCTGGCTGTGGCGGCGGAGTTTGGTAAACCTGGGGCGGATTTGTCCCCGATCCCTACGATACAGTAGATCAAATTTAGCGGAGTCTGTAAGCATCTTTACTTTAAATTTGTACAAATCAAATATAGAATTTTTGCATCTAAGATAAATTTACTTTCCTATGCGATCTTGAATCCCAATGGCATGCCATAAATAAAAAATACGCGGAAGCAATGAAGGTACTTATGTATAGCTTTTTATTTCATCCTTTGACCATTTGGTTGAGGTATGCATGGTCATTGGTAAGTGTTTGATTTGATTATGGAGTTCTTGGAAATTTTTATGGAGCAAGACCAAAGATTAAAAAAAACTCATGGCTGAAGATAGGCTAACCATAAAAGGAGAGGAATATTGGGGTGTGCTGTTTGAAAATGGCTTTTGCATGTCGGATATCCCTTGTAATGCTTCCTAATTGTTTTGTTTTCTCACGTAATGGACAGGCAAAGGATAAAGCTAAATCAAGAACAAGAGATATTGAAATGAAGATGGAATCCATGCTAGCAGAATTGAAGAGGGAGAGGCGTGCAGGTAGTTCAGCCTTAGCCATGGCTCAAAGTGCTCAGAGGGAAAATGTTCTTATTAAAAGGGCAATACAAACTCTGGGATGCAAGGTTAATTTCTCGATGAACAGAAACCAAGTGGACAAAACCGAAGGTCTGACATATTCATTTCAAATAGACACAGACACTGGAGCCCAGGAAGATAAGAATGCTGACTTTTCTGTATCCATCTCTACTATTGAGGGCAGCTTAGTATCAGAGCCACCAAGCAACCAAGTTTGTGAGTCACTCTGCCCCTTCCGCACCGGAGAAGGGTGCAGATGGCCACATGCTGCGTGTGCACAGCTAGGAAGCCAGTTTGTTGGTCTAAAGGCAAATTTTGATGCTTTTGATCGGCTATCAATACAAGACTGCTATTTTGGTCCAGAATAGGGGAGATCATGAACTCTTCATGTCAGTTGCAGATGCACTTGGCAGCTGCCAATATATTTTTTTCAGTGATTGGCGCCTGCGAATCTGGATAACAGCAAGAGAATTTCTGCATCTAAAATACATTTACTTTCCTATGTGGTAACTGTTGTTCTAACAAATGTTTCCTCCAAGTCTCCAACAATAGAAATCAAAAGGCACTAAGTTTCAGCATCATTGAATTTTGGAAGTCATGTCTGTGGCATAAAATGCAGTTATTGACACTCAGTTAGTAAACCAATATGTTATTGGTTTGAAGAGGAGTGCATGAAACAGTTTTTAACCAGCACTGGAAGTTAGCAATCGAACCACTTCATTGTAGACCATCCAGACAAAAATTACATGAAGAATACATTGAGAACTTCAATACAGGCCATTATTGAATTGATTAAAATTATAGAATAATGTGTAGTCCTACCCTCCACCACGCCCTAGTCTTCGGCCAGTTCTATCAAATGCTAATTACACGTCATGTCCTGTATCTTTGATGTTGTGACAGATATCTTATCTGTCTAAACTTCTAATGATGAAATAGGCTTACAATATAGCACAAGTAAAAAGAGATGTTGAGACAAGACCAAGTTTAGCTAACTTTGAGCTGCATGAGAAGGTGCCGGAGGATACATCCCCATTGTGGCGGTGGTGGTGGCGGCCGCCATGGTGGAAAGACAATGGTTTGGCCCTCATCGCTGGAACATTACCAGAAATACAATGTGTCAAGACTATTTTAATGAAAACAAATAAAACCATCTTTCCATAATATAAAAACTTCAAACACTAGCTCATGAACTAACTTTTTGAGTTGTGACAAAAAATCCACCACTACTTACTTGAATAGCCGCTCGTCTTTGTGCCATGTAATCGAGCATAGTATGCCTCCTGCGACCTTTGATGTTCATCCCGCACCTTAGCTCCTCGCAGCCTAGCAACCTCTACCTCCCGCTCGAGGGGCGATTTACTAACCCCGAGCTCTGAAGAAGACCCTCTCGAGCTCGACTCTCCTCGAGTCAATCACTCCGGTGAACATGGAGTACCTTCAAAATACAGAACACAAAGGCTTGTGAACTTCAATTTATTGCTCGATTAACAAAGTTTGAGAAACTATGACATTTTACCGCCCATGGCTCTTTCCGCCTCCTCAGTAGCATGCACGGCCATGCCATCAATAGGTTCCTTCGCCAATCGTAGCCTTCACCATGACGCCTCGACCATTTCTCGCCTATAGCTCTCCTGCAGTGGTTTAACCATACAACTTAGAGCTCGAAAGTTGATGAGAACTCAATGAAAATTGTGGATAACTCACCACGATCCGAGGCCACCCGAGTGCACAACTGCCGGGTGTGATGGGTCTCGTCCCTTATGACCTCGCACATAAACTTCGATGTCACTCGGCTGAACACCAGTTTGAGCCTCCTGTAGCTAGGGATTAGTGGTATACATATACTTGTGAATATGTTCTTGCAAATATTTGGTACGACCTGTCTTACCATGCGTTTAGCCATACGGATGTATCCATCACCACCATACGTATGGCCTCCGCCTTCGCCTCTGCAGGCTCTGTGCTTCCTTGACTTCGCGATCCATTCAGGAGAAGCCCATCGCTGACAAAGAGCCCGGTAAGCATTTGGACGGTCTTCCATCCACGGAAGCATGACCTGCACACATGTGTTAATACATCAAAACAATATTAACATCACAACCTAATGACCATGAACCCTAATATGCGTTACCTGCCCATACTGTTCTTCGGTCAAGTAAGTTTCCGAAGCTGACCGAAACTTGACCGTTCGACGCCCTATGCCCTTCAAGTACATATTTGTTGCTTGAATCCGGGCATTGGAGAATGCATCCCTGACTACCTTCGTTGCATTGGCATGGAACACATTAGTCGCGTGGCCCAATTCGGCAGGATCAGCCAAACGGTAACGTTTCTGCAATGTCAAATTTAAGAATTGTTATTACAAAATTATAGAACTCAACAATTTCATGACTCAAAATCATCCAATCAGTAAATATGGTAATGTAAACTGTAAATTTACGTAAACTGTAAACTGTAAATTGTAAATTGTAAAGAAGAAACAGAAAGAAAGAATGGTAACGTAAACTGTAAATTTCACTAGTACCAATATTCTATTAACTTAGATTATGAATACAGTAGCTGCCCTTGGGACCTTGTTAGCAATCAGAAGAGCTGATGAGATGTATAGAGTGGAATCGGCGGCATTAACCTTGGTAAGTTCACATGCTAGCAGTACATGTGTTGATATGTGCCACATACATGAGTTCTAGCTCAACTTGTAGAGGGTCAAAAGGTGGCAACTAAACAAGATCTGAAATTAACTCAGGTTCAGGCTAGAATGAAAGTTGATCGAATTAATATGATTTAATTAGTTTGGTAGAACTTACTCCCTCTATTTTTTTATGAGGTCTATTTTTTGAATGGTCTTGTTTATAAATGTAAGATAATTAAGTGGAGACATCTAAGTTATTGTTGCCTTATCTTGATCTGGACAGGGAAAGCCAAATAAATGTCAAGTATTGGGAGGTACTTGTCTTGTTATAGATTGTTATAGAGAATCTTACCCAGAAGTCATTCCACACTGCTCCCTGAGCATTTACATGGTTCACATCAGGAGATAGCTTGTAATGCTTCCAACTTGTGGCAGAATGCTCTCACCAAATTTTGTTAATCACCAATCCCGGGTAGTGCAAACGACAGAGGTTACCCAGTACGGCGTTAACCTGCCTATGGTGTCCTCTGCCGTCGAAACCCGTGTCATCCCATGAGCTGCAAGAAACACAAACTCTATAGATTTAGTTCTAAAGTAAACAACATAAAACAAACATAAATAAATGTTCTCACCTATCGCCAACTGGTCTGATCACAATCTTGTCCTCCTCGGCGGCTGGCACCGGAGGAGGGCGACAAGATGGCTCCTCCTAGTCCGCCTCCAAATACACTAGAACCTTCAATTAATCCTCCGGGTCCTCCTCATCCTCCCGGTGCTCCTCATCCACCGGTGCTCCTCGCCCACTGGCCTCCTCATCCTCCTGGTCCTCCTCATCCTCCCGGGTCCTCGTCATCCACTGGTGCTCCTCGCCCTCGCCGGCCGATCTGATCTACACCGCCACTTCTTCCTCCGATTTGTGTCATCCTGCGAAATTATATAAGAGATAAGTACATATGAAATGCTAGGTACATATAAGAGGTTAGTAGATATGAAATGCTAGGTACCTCGGTTCTTTGAAGTGCGATCGGTCGTCCCGCAATTTCGCCCGACGTGTCTCAACAAGTCTGGCGTCTTTGGCTTCTGAACTCATCGCCTACGAAAAAGAGACTCCTCGCTGCCGACCAGGTAGCATCTTGCTCGAACATCGAGGAAGCCCTTCGCCGCTTGCTTGACCTTGCGCGACATCTGTTGAAGAAACAAGTACAAGGTATTAATACATGAACATAATAATAAATGGACAAAATAATAGCTGAACAAAATAAGAACTACAAATTAATGTTTACTTGTCAAAATTCATCAGCATCGCGATCAAGTAGTCTCCTTTACATAAAGATCGCCACATAAATTTTTTCTTCACTGGCTGTCGTTTTCGTTTCTCGGGAACAATTACATCGTCACGGTCTCCAACTAAGGAATCGAGTCCTAAACCAGGCTCGATAACAAAAAGCTTGGCAATTCTTCATCTTGGTAAACCTCATCAACCTCCTCGCCTCCGGTGACTATCACGATAACCAAAGATCACCAGAGTATATAACCGCTCACGGGATTCGCTTGTATACTACCCACCAAGCAGCCACTTTGTGCACGGATATGGCATATAATAGACCCGCTCAACTTGGTGTGCAAGGATAAAATTGTCGAGCCCTTAAGCCTATCGTTGTGTTTCACTTCCACCATGCCATCTTGGTTTTGTCGAGTCCCTTTATTGTTATCGAACCATTCACAATCAAAGAAGACTACTTTCGTTTCTTGTCCCTCGCAAAACTAAACTTGAGGATGTTTTGAATGATTCCATAATAATTAGTTTCCGCCCTTGTTCATCGATTGCCCTAGTCACAACTCCAAAGATTAGTTGTGGATGCAAGAGGAAGACACGCTTCACAGCCATTGAACGGAAGGAACCCATTGACATCATAACGCCATAGCTTTTAATAGCCACCCTTCCAGAAGATAGCCGACGAAGTCCCGATGGACGCTATGTCTTTCACGCACCGCATTATAAGGACATGACATTATAAGGATATATACTATTGAAACGTAACATAATAGAATAACATATCACGAGAAGATTGTACATGATCTCTCGAACCAAGTGATGAAATTTGGCCTCCATTTATTCCATCCCGTCGCATCGTATTTAGTTGCTTCTTTGGTAGGTTGTTGCCTAGAAGTCCAGCTTTTGCTTATCGAACTCTTTATGACGGAACGTAAATGAATTAGATCTATAGCAAGATGAACAAAGAGATAATTACACGCATAACACTTACGTGAAATCTTGCTCCATCTCATCCATATTGGTGTACATGTAGAGCAAAGCACCTTCCGTTCTTCCCGAGTATAATAGTAGGCCGTGTACCACCGCAGTTGTGCCCTCCATTTAAACAGTTTGAGGTCCTTTGCAAGGTGGTTTTTCATCGACATTGTACCGCATCGTAGGAGCATAGACATTGTGTTAAATCGCAAAATATACACTCGAGAAGTATGCTATCTCCTTAATTGAAAATGCTTCGCGATGCACCCTTCAACTCTTGCCTTGTTGCCAACCATAGCTCTAAGCTTCTTGAGGGCCCTTTCAATGTGATACATCCACCTATATTGCAGGGGCCACCTACCTTAGCTTCATATGGAAGATGAACAAGGAGATGTTGCATTGGATTGAAGAACCCTAGAGGGAATATTTTTCCATCTTACATACAAGCACCGTATCTCTTTCTCCAACATCTCCATCATCTCCTTCGTGATTTCTTTAGCACGAGTTGTCTATAGAAATAACTTAGCTCAGCTAGCACCTTCCACACATCATCATTAAGGTATCCGCTGAAACATTACAGCAGTGAGTCTTTCCATTATTATGTGGTAATCATGGCTCTTCAACCCATTTAGCTTCCTGTCTTCACATTCACGACCTCTTCTCAAGCCCGCTGGCAGAACCATCGGGAATTTCAGTTTTTCATCCACCTCAAAGACTTCTTTCTTATCTTTAGGTTTAAGACAAAATGGAGCTGTGGCTTACTACCACTTTCGGTGAGCTCAAGGGTTGGACGGTTACAAATCGCTAAGTCTCTTCGGCCTTGAGGTTGTCTTTTGTTTTGTCTGTCATATCCATGCACGTGCTTATGATGCTTTCGTAAACATTACGTTCTGGTGCATGACGCCAATGTTGTGCATCGTAATCAACGCTTGGCATAGGGGAGCTCCCATATTCCAGATATGTGAGTCCAGTTGTGCTCCACTCCAAAACTTTCGAACCCGCTCAGATCCGCTTTTGGGACGGTTTACTCGACTTATCGGCAATTTCTAGCCCGCTTAGACGCTTGGCGGTCCCTTTGTGACAATGGTGTTCTTCCTAAAAGCGTTCTTCTCTGCCTAAAGATGTGTCTGGGGCAAGAAACATCTATGGCAATCGAAGTAGCTGATCTTTCCACCAAAAGCTAGGCGGAAACAATCCGTGTTCGAACCACGATCGGACAGTCAAATTTCCATGGCGGCTCTATCCAAAGAAAAATACCATAGACCGGAAATCATGAACGGACCATAAATACGCAACTCGAAGGTTGAATTTCTTCTTCTTGTAAGAGTCGACGCTTCAACTCCCGCCCACAAACTGTTTCAACTCTTCGATTAAGGGTTTCAAAGATCACGTTGAGGCGTGTCCTGTGATGTTGCGGGCCGTATGATAAGGCATAAGAACATAAACTCATATTTCATGCAAAGAGCGGTGGAAGGTTATACGGAATAGCAAAGACGGGCCAACA
This sequence comes from Guadua angustifolia, assembly GCA_036346375.1. NCBI lineage: Eukaryota > Viridiplantae > Streptophyta > Magnoliopsida > Poales > Poaceae > Guadua > Guadua angustifolia. Next base: position 53,487,856 of record CM070508.1, read on the forward strand.
AGAGTAGGAGGCAGCGGATTGGCCGAAGGTGTGAAGCCATCGGCCGCCAACCCAATGCGAACATTTCTCGTGATCATGGCGAAGTCTGCGTCAAAGCTGTCCAGAGCCCTCCATGCCTCACCATCGACGGAGCACCATCACTCCGTCGTTCTCACGCACACCTTCCTTGTGCCACCTCATGTGCCTAGCGGTTCTCTTTGAGAAAAATTGCCGTTTGACCATGTGTAATCGGCATGTAACGGTTGCTTATGTGCAACATCACCATCACATTTGCACTGTCTTCATTTAAGACCTCGACGCACCTCGGTTTGCCACACTTTAAGCACTTCTTCCCATTCTTATGCTCTTTCCAGAAAAGCATGCAATTGTCTTTGCACACATCAATCTTCTCATATTTCATACCGAGAGTAGAAACCAATCTCTTGGCATGGTACATGTCTTTGGGCATATTATGAGGCTTCGGAAGCACATCACTGATCAAGTTGGAGAGCTCGTTGTAACAATTATTCGAGAAGGCAAACTTTGACTTAATAGCCATGAGCCGTGTCACAAAAGCTAGGAGGGTCACTTCTATTAGTTCGTGCAGCGGCTCTTTCAAGCTTTGAGGGCCTCAAGAACCTTTCAACCTCTGGTGTAGGCGGATCCTCGGAATGTAGTTCAACTCCGGCCAGATAGCTTCAAGCATCTCGTCCATCCTATCATCACCCGCCCTATCATCATCTACCTCTTCTACTTCAGCTTGAGAGAATGACTCGCCGTGGTGCACCCACAGCTCATAGCTTGGCATAGAACCGTGCCGACAAAGGTCTAGCGTCACCTTTGTCTTGTCATATTTGGACAAATTTTGGCACTTGCCACATGGGCACCTCACCTTATCGGTACTAGACAAAGAGAACGCACGGTTCACAAAAGCCGTAGTCTTGGCCACCCACTCATCTGAGTGAGCCCCACTCTTATCCCAACCATCATACATCCATCACCGATCGTCACCCATCCTTGAGGCTATAGATTAAAGCAAGTGTAATCATGAGTTTTTTCGTTCCTATATATATATCATGGCCCTACATCTATAGGTAAGGATATGTCCTAAACCCACCCAAGAGTGGCCGACAGAAAGACGGATTTATAGCGACTCAGAGGGTCCGAAGAAATTCGGAAGATAACCCGTTGTTCTCCATCTCGCACGCCCGGATATGGTGCAGCGGAGAACATCGTGGTTATGCCATTGAAATCTCGCTCGACCCGTGGCTCATCATAAATACCACGCCTATCGGTCACTCCGAGGCTGTCCAAAAAGGACAATTTCGACCAAAGACATCTCACATGTGTGGCGATGTGTGGCGGCCGGTCCGAACGGGTAACACATAGGTTTCGTGACACTAACAACAGAATTTGGAAAGGAAAGTCTTAGACTAATTATTGAATGCTCTTAATTTAAATTGTAGATTTAGAATGAACAGTTTCAGTTGTCATATATTAATTTTTTTATGTGGAAAAGATTTATTGAGTTCATGTTACACAACTTACCTACTCGGCCTCATATTTTCGGTTTCAACATTGTAATTGTTGTTACCAAATCTCTAGAATGGGAATTTCCACACCCAATTTTACAAGATCCAAGAAAATACAACAAAACAATTTTAGATTTACCATTTAGCACAAAACAGGCCAGCTTCGATGAAGCAATCATTAGTGGCAAGAATTTCAAGACAGATGCATAAAAGGGTTTAGTGATTTGAGTGTCTTCAAGTGTTTGTGGTCATAATTGCAACATTGATACTTAGGTACATTAATGTGGTCAAATCTACCATTTTTCCAAGATTCTACAAGATATTCAGAGTAATTTGATGGGTAATTTGGCTAAGCATAGTACTTTGATGGGCGACTGTTTAAACACAATTAATGCAAAATCCACTAACATCCTTTGGATAACAAATAAGACCTGTTTTAATTTTATTTTTACATAATTGCAGACTTTCCATTGACCTGCCTTGTTGTCTCAACTCTCTAGTGCACAACTTTGACCATTCATATTTTCACTTGCAACCTGCCAAACTTGATCATGCTACCTATGTCTATTGGTTACTTAAGAAGCACAAACTTGATCATGCAACCAGCCAAACTTGATCACACAACCAAGCGCCATGCAAGAATATAAATATAACGTCGTTATTACTCATTGAAAATTTGTGTTTGTTTTCAGTATATTCATCCACGCTTGAGCATGAACTTTATAGGACTCTTGATAATCTCAAGAGTACTACCTAACAGTTGTGACACCATCGTATGGTGTTTTGAGATTAGATGCAATGGATCACCGAAGATGTGTGATGCATTAATCCGGTATATCCTCTGAAAAGCATGTCGTGTGTATATATATTGGTCACTTTGATATATACACAAACGTGTGGTTTGAAATATCTACAGAATCATAGAGACCAATTTAGCAAGTTTGTACGTAGATTGTAGACACCGGGACTTGATTACTTAATGATGTAATATTGGAATTTTCATTTTGACAGATGTTTACTCGCATTATCACAGTATGTTTACTTGCATAGGTAGCATGATCAAGTTTGGCATTATCACAGTATGTTTACTCGCATTATCACAGTATGTTTACTCGCATAGGTAGCATTATCACAGTATGTTTACTCGCATAGGTAGCATCGATATACACCATACAACGCATTATCACAGTATGTTTACTCGCTTTTGTGAGGCAGTTTTTCATATGACAAAAGCAGGAAAATAACTTAAAACAGCAAGCTTACGTGGAAGGAAGAACGACGACGCGGCGGCGGCGGCGGGCGGGCGGGCAGGCGGCGGCGACGTCTGGGGCGGTTGCGGGCGACGGCGACGTCTGGGCGGCTGCAGGGACGACGGCGGCGGCGGAGGCGGCTGGGACGACGGCGGCGGCGGCGGGCGAAGGGAAGGGGGGCGACGGCGGCGGCGCAAGCGGGGCGGCGGCGGCGGCGGGCGCTGGGGCGAGGGCGACGGCGGCGGCGTTGCTGCGGGGCGGCGGCGGCGGCGGCGGGAGGCGGCGGCGGGCGCGCTGGAGGCGGGGGCGGCGGCACGCGGGAGATAAGCGCGGTAGATCAAAATGCGTGGAAATGCCGGGCCGAGCGGAACATAAGTCATTTAATTTTCGTCGGCAAGCAATTAACCGACGAAAATAAGTAATTTTCATCGGCAAGCAATTAACCGACGAAAATAAGAGCCGCCACAGTAACCCTAACCCGTGTTTATTTTCGTCGGTTTCATTTAGCCGACGAAACTTAATTAATTTTCGTGGGCCCTACCACTAATCGATTTAAAATTACACAATAACTTTAAATCGGCTGATTTTGGCTGTCGAAAATAAATTAAATTTCGTCGGTTTTCTTAAAAGCCGACGTAGTTAAATTGGCCGATGAAAATTTTCACGATTCCTGTAGTGTATACCAACTCTTTCACCGTAACATATACTATGGCAGGTTGCGCATGTTTTTAGACGATATGGACCATTGATTCACTGGTCGAATGGCTCTTACACATAAAAACTACTTAACGTGTAGTTCTTATTCAGTTAACCTGTGGTTCTTATTCAAACTGCATGGGATTCCTGGATGCATGACAAACTAGTACACCCAATGGCTGGACAAACCAAAGTGAACTGATCGATCGATCAACAGTAGTAGGGCACACAGTAAGTACTTTAATTTGGAGCCAAAAAAGTCATGGGACTCTTGTGAGGGAACATGAAGGAGTAGGGCCATCCATCAGCATGGAGATTGGGGAGTGTAGACGACGACCTGATCGAGAATTATTGGAGTACCACCCTTGCTTTGCTTTCTTGCAACCAGATGATGGATGCAGAGGGAGGCCATCATTCATTGATACCGACAGAACCAAGGGAGACGAACTGGGCGAGGTAAAGGGCCTACCGCTACAGCCGCTGTTCCCAGAGGCAAGGCAACTATGGAAACTGCTGGAATGTATGCGGAGGGAGGGGTGATGGATCTTAGTAGACGCGTCTACTACTACAGTAGTACGTACCACGGTCTAGTTTCGTAGTGTTGCTGGAAGAACTCTTTTTCTAGAGGTAGCGATCGGGTAATATAATCATATTAAGGTTTACAACTTACGGGCTACGGACTCGAATCTCGAAAAATCTTGAGAAATCTACCCAAACAACTCAGCCGTTTCGGGACTACTGGGAGTTGTACTCGAAGTGATCACTTTTTTTTTTTTTGTCCATCTCCTCTTTTTTCTTTTCTTTTTTAAAAATAGTTCTCTTTTATTTTATTTTTACAAATTTAGGGTGCGTTTGATTGGATGTACGAGGGTGAACCGAACCGTCTCATGCAGGATCTGGTTCTGCCTCTGCATTTGGTGGCTGAACGGAACCATTTGGTACAGGATGAGACGGTACATATTTTTGAAATATTCTAAAAAGATGCTGCACCATCCAGTACGGATAATTTAGCCGAATCAATTGGTCCAGGGTCGGATCGTTCACTCACACCATCCCTCAAACCAATCTCATCTCTCAATTCAATCTCATCCCTTCAACCAAACATCATCTCATACCATCCTGTATCATTCCATCCAAGCAACCAAACAAAATCCTGTATCATTCCATTCAAGCAACCAAACACCTTCCCTATACCATCTCATCCACAATTATTCCATCCACCCTGTACCATACTATACTATTCATCCTCATACACTAGACCAAATACACCCTTAGCCTCCTTCTCCATTATGGAAGGCTATCGCTTGCCACACTCTAGGAGTGTAAGAGGCTAACGTGCCACAGGCACTACTATAGAAAAGCTCATCACAGACGGTTCGGAAACCTCATCACAGACGGTTTTCTGAACTATCTGTAAGCAAGTGTCAGTGATGACAAAGAATCATTGCAGGCGGTTTTTTGACCGTCTGTGAAAAATAACATTACAGACGGTTCCACTTACAAACCGTCTGTGATGTGGTATCATCTCAGACATTTTCACTTACGAACCGTCTATGATGATTGGCATATCTCAGACGGTTTTAAGTAAGAACCGTCTGTGAAGTGTAATATATCATAGACGGTTTCACTTCCGAACCGTCTATGATGATTGGTATATCTCAGATGGTTTTAAAGAAAAACCGTCTGTGTGAGGACCCGAATTCACCAATTTGAATCCACTGTGTTTTACCGCACTAGTCCTAGGATCAATCGTTAGTGCACACAGCTTAACATCGGTAAGCATCATATCATACACAACGATAAGAATAATAAGACTTTATTTACTGAATATAACTAATGTATGATCTTATGATCACTTACAATTATTCAGCCACATGTGCTAGACTGAAAGTAACTTGAACGAATGCAGCGGAAAAATAATAGAAGACGTAGTAACTCATCAGTACACCACAGGCGACTGACAAGGCTTGGCCTAGTGACTCGCGTCCAACTGAAAGTCCTCCTCCAATAACGCATTTATGATTCCTCCTTCGTTGTTGGTTGTTAAGCAAGGGTGAGTACATCAACACGTACTCAACAAGTTGTGCACAAAATGCAATTCTATTATAGCTATATGCAGGCTTATTCCAAAGGAAAGGCTAAGGGTTCATTTGCAATAAAGCAGCATTTAAGAACACATACATTACATAGATTGAAAAGGTAGTAAAACAAATAATAACAAGTAAATAGATTCAGTGATTCTCAAATAAACCCAAGTTTTCCATCCTAAATCAAGTTTCCTTTATCCACATGGCATCCTGCCATCCCATAACGATTATCCATTTTAATTAACTAACCCTTGATCAGTAATTCGAGCATTGCTCAATACCGTGAGCACGGCTATCCTAATAGTTTGTACACTCGCAGAGGTTATGCACTTTACCCACATGATACAACCATGCACCACACAGGTGAACGATTATAACAAAGCCTTTACAATGCACCCTCTTAACCCAGTGCTACCCGCTAAGGTTTCAACACTGAAGGGTTACAGCACCACAACAGGGCTCCCCTCTTGCGCCATGTGAGTTTCTCCGTACACCCGGACCTTTCTCACACCACCACGATAGCACTCAAGTTAAGCATTTGCAAATTAGTCAGCTAGGCTGCCCCATAACAGACATGTGGTTGCATGATTGACTCAGGTCAAAGGCTCGCAAGGTTAAGTCCTTAGGATTGATTAAAGCAAGACTTACACATACCCTCAGCTCCACTGAGCCCACCCTGGCACACTTGCCCCTTCCACTTGCTTCAATCTTAAAATGATTAAACCCCAATCCAATCCGGCCGTCTGATCTTAATCCGACGGCTCGGATAGAAGATAACCTCTGAACCGGTATGACTTGATAAGGACCGTCCGATCAAAATCTAACAAGACGCAATGCGTTAGGGTTTTCATTAATTTACGTGGCCGACATCGCCCTTGATCCCAATCCAACGATCGATGTTACCCTCCCGATTCAACAAATGGCCAAGACAAAGAATGGGCCGAGCCTAGTACTGTTCCAAGGGAATTTCCGGGATTTTCCAATTTAAATAATCCGAGAAATTCATTTGATTTATTTAAGACAATAAAAATACTCTAAACATTCCAAGAAAAATCTCAAAAATACTTTGAGATATTCTGGACTTAAATAAAATATTTTTGGCAAAACTTTATTTTAAACTTTTCTTTTTATATTTAATCTTCAACAAAAGGCAATTTATTTTTAATTCAAAATAATTCAAATAAATCTCAGAAAATCCAAATAAATTCAGAAAATTCACAAAAATCATGAATTGCAATAAAATAATATTAAATAAATAAAATATCAAAAATTAGGATGTTACAAACCTCCCACTTAACGGAATCTCGACCCCGAGATTTTAGGGCTGACTAGAGAATAGGTTTGGGAATTCTTCCTTCAGATCTTCTTCACGCTCCCAGGTAGCTTCATTTTTTGAATGATTACTCCATTGAACTCTGCAGAAGCGAGTAGACTTATTTCTGGTCCTGCACTTCATTACATCCAAAATCTTAGTCGGCTGCTCTTTGTAGGTCAAGTCTTCTTGCAATTCGATAGCTTCTAACGGCGTTTGTTCTGTTGGTATTCTGAGACATTTCTTAAGCTGTGACACATGAAACACATCATGAACTCCTGCTAATGATTGTGGCAACTCCAACTGATACGCAACCTCTCCTCGGCGACTCAGAATTTTAAATGGCCCAACATATCTAGGTGTAAGCTTTCCTTTGACGTTGAACCTTTTTACACCTTTCAGGGGAGTGACTTTGAGATACACGAAATCGTTGGGTTCGAAACTCAACTCTCGTCGACGATTGTTAGCGTAACTCTTTTGTCTTGACTGTGCTATTCTCAGTCTTTCTCTGATCATGGCAACTTGTTCTTCAGCCTCTCTGAGCAACTCAGGCCCAAACACCGAACGCTCTCCCGTTTCATTCCAATTCAACGGGGTATAACAAGCACGACCATATAAGGCTTCAAATGGTGACATTTGCAAACTAGCCTGATAACTATTATTGTAACTGAACTCTGCATATGGCAAACATTTATCCCAAGATGTGCTGTACGATATCGCACAAGCTCTCAACATATCCTCTAAAATCTGCTTAACTCTTTCTGTCTGACCATCTGTCTGCGGATGATAAGCGGTACTGAAATTCAGACGAGTTCCCATTGCTTCATGCAATTTATCCCAAAATCTTGAGGTAAATTGGGTACCGCGATCTGATACGATTTTCTTAGGCACACCATGTAAACATACTATTCTTGACATATATAGCTCTGCTAATCGATCCCCTGAATAGGTTGTCTTCACTGGAATAAAGTGGGCAACTTTAGTCAACCGGTCAATAATAACCCATATGGAATCATAACCCCTTTGAGTCTTGGGCAATCCGGTGATAAAATCCATACCAATCTCCTCCCATTTCCATTCTGAAATCTTCAATGGCTGTAACAATCCAGCAGGCTTTTTGATGCATTGCCTTTACCCTCTGGCACACGTCACACAAGGCAACATGCTCTGCAACTTCACGCTTCATACTTGGCCACCAAAATCTCTTCTTAAGGTCTTAGTACATCTTGGCACTTCCAAGATGGATAGAATACTTAGAATCGTGGGCTTCCTCAAGAATAAATTGCTTAAGTTCCTTCTCATTTGGCACACAAATCCGACCTTTAAACCATAGGGTTCCTTGCTCATCTACAGAGAAATCTTCGGCTAAACCCTCTTCCTTCTTAGCCTTGATCCTGCTGATCTTCTCATCATTACTTTGCCTTTCCTTGATTTGATCCTCAAGGGTTGGCTTTACTTCCAGGGCAGCTACAAATCCTTGTGGTACAACTTCCAATCTCAGCTTCTGAAATTCCTCACATAACTCCGGTTGATCGCTGGCTATTAACGACTTTACACTGTGGCCTTTACGACTCAAAGCATCAGCTACCACATTAGCTTTCCCGGGATGATAATGGATTCCGACATTATAATCCTTAATTAGTTCTAGCCATCTCCTTTGTCTCATATTAAGGTCTGACTGGGTAAATATGTACTTCAAGCTCTTATGATCTGTATATATCTCGCATCTATTTCCATTGAGATAATGACGCCATATCTTTAAAGCATGCACTACAGTTGCTAACTCCAGGTCATGCGTTGGATAATTTCCTTCATGCGGCCTCAACTACCTTGACACGTAGGCTACAACCTTGCCATTCTGCATTAAAACGCAACCAAGTCCCTGCCTTGACGCATCACAATAAATGTCAAAGCCACACTGCACATCTGGCAATACTAACACCGGTGCAGATGTTAATCGCTTCTTTAACTCCTCAAAACTCTTTTCGCACTCTGGCGTCCATGCAAACTTCTTTTCTTCCTTTAACAATTGTGTAAGGGGTCTCGCAATCGTCGAGAACCCTTCTATGAACCGACGGTAATATCCCGCCATTCCCAGAAAACTACGGATTTGGGTAACTGTCTTCGGCGGTTCCTAGTTCATCACAGCTTCCACTTTACTTGGGTCCACGGCAACTCCTTTAGCGGTCATTACGTGGCCAAGGAATTCCACTTTCTTCTTCCAGAAATCACATTTACTGAATTTGGCGTACAACTGTTATTCTCGCAACTTCTCCAAAACCAATCTCAAATATTCTACGTGCACTTCTTCTGACTTAGAGTACACAAGGATATCGTCTATAAAGACAACCACAAATTTATCCAAATACTCCATGAAGACCTTATTCATCATGTTCATGACTCAAGCTTGGTCAATAGCTGGTGTGCACAGATCATAGCAGTCTAGATCGTAACTAAGCAATAACTTTAAAAATTCAACGTCAGAGCACTGCTCGACATATCCTCTTATTACAAAAGTTGGACCCGTAGGTCATATAGCGACGGGGACATTAAACTGGTAACTAAACTTTAGACTAAGCAAAAACCGAGAAAACACGTGATCCTGGGCGTCTGGCTATTCCTCCTCTTCACCACCTTCACCGCAGATATCAAATGGAGGATTGCAGGCTCTTGGATAACTATCTTCGCTCTCCTGATTTTGGTTGGCGAAGAGAGAGTCGTCCTCTTGTTGATCAGCGGCGGTGTCGACATCGGGTATTTCCAGCACAACTTCCACAGCGTCCTGGACTTCATCCGTCATGATGTGATTGATCCTTCCACGCGTTGTCGTCTGAGGCGATGCTCCTGACTGTATTGGTACTCGATTACTTCCTGTCACTGGGGCTTTAGCTGGGGTAGTTCCTAAGTTAAAATGAACTGGAGTGATATTCCCCCTCTTCGGACACTTATTGGCAAAATGTCATGGTTCAGTGCAAGAAAAGCATTTCTTGATAGCGGTCTGCTGACTTCCTGCAGGTGTATTGCCTCCTGGTGCTGGTGTTTGGAAATTCTGATTAGTGGGGCGAGATGACGGAGCTGGTGTCTTGTTGGTCCACTGGGGTTGAATTCTGGCAAACTGTTGCGGTGTCATCCTTATCCTAAGTTGATTAGGTCGCCCTGCCTGACTAGCCATCCTATGCTTACGATCTTCACCCAATTCCTTACGCTTATCCTCAAGGATTAAAGCTTTATTAACTAACTCCTGAAAGTCAGAGAAATTGTGGGTGATCAGTCCCACCTGTAATCCAGAAGCTAAACCTTTCAAGAAATGGGACTGTCTAGATTTATCCGTAGCTACATCTTCTGGTGCATATCGTGCTAACTGAGTAAACTTGTTCAAGTATTCAGCCACTGACTGGCCTCCTTGTTTCAGAGCCCTAAACTCTTCCTTTTTGAGGTCCATCATTCCTTCAGGTACATGGTACTGACGAAAGGCAGTTGAAAACTCTTCCCAAGTAATCTCCTGTGGGGCTTCATGTGCTGTGCAATAGTTCTCCCACCATTCCGCGGCAGTCCCTTCTAGCTGGTGTGAAGCATACAACACTTTCTCATTTCCTTCACACTGCGTGATGTGCAATTTCCTCTCAATGGTTCTCAACCAATCATCGGTCTCCAAAGGATTAGCATTGCCTGAGAATGTTGGAGGACGGGTTCTCATGAAATCTGACAATTTAGAATGAGAACGCGGCCCATTGTTGCCTTGTTGCATGTTGGTGTTGCCTATGGCTTGATTAGTCATATTCTGCATTTGTTGCATCATGGTTTGCATAAGTTGAGTTTGCGCGCTATAAAAGCTCCCAAATTTTGCACATCTATCGGTGGTCTTGGCTGCAAGTATGCTCCATCATTGAACTCATCATTCCGACGAAGGCCACTTCTCAAGCTCCATTGTTACATGAGTGTTCACTATCTGTTTGGTTTGTTTTTAGGTTAGGAGAGGTAGAATTAGCATAGATAAGATGTAAGAATTCCTAATGTGGGGGAAATAGGTTAAACCCAAAACCTTATATCTATATTAATTAACTTGGTATGGTTGCTTACAAAAGCCTAAAAGCTTTGCAACACATACTGCACACTCAACAAGCATTAAAATCCAAAGTAAACACTCAACCTTAACGTCTATTCATTTGGGTAAGACTATTCTATTTGACACGACTCAATACTTGAGTCCCAACTTAAGCTAAGACTCTCATTCCTCGAGCCATCCTCCACGGGAACTTCCCGGTGGGTATATCAAGTGGTGAGTCGGTGTTGGCGCTGAATCGATCTCGGTGTCCCGAATCGGTGACTCTTCCGCCTCAAACTCGACTTCATCTCCTCTCGATGATGATGGTGTAGCGCGACCTCTCTCTTGTAATGCCTCCTTGAGCTCCATGATTCTCTCCTCGTAAGCTACTCGGGTCTCGTGCAGTTCCTTCTCCGCAACTCTGAGCACTTCATAGACCGTCCTTAATTCCGTGTCAGTGTCGTTGACATGAGTCTCTTGAACAGCTGTAAATCATGCTAAGTACACTGCGGTAGCATCCTCCTTCCGTGTGACGTATGAACGCCAAGAATCTCGAACCATGGGGTGGAGTCTGAACACCGTGTCTTCCAGCTCACGGTAGTAGTCGTAGCAGATCCTCTGTAGAGCAAGTCGTGATGCCTCCTGGATACCGATCTCCCAAGTGGCTCTTCTCACCGTGATGCTGATAGGTTGGCTTGCTCTCTCACCGTCTCTGGCGTAGATTAGAAGCTTGCACACCATTCCTCTCGTGGCTCCGTTGACGATCCAACTTCGGCCTTGATACGTTGGTTTGGCGAAACCTCCCAAAACTTGGAGCACCCTCCAAAGCTCTGTCGTGTAGCCACCCTCGCACTCTACGTATGACTGTGTCCTCCTCATCTATTTAAAAGAGAAATAGATAAGCCTTCAACTTCGAATGGCCACTCCGAAAAAAATTTGAGGTACGTTTCAGCAAAAGGTAAGGAACAGAGAATGAGATAAGTTAAGAGTGTTATCTTAATCCAGTTTAGGTTTTTCCTTTAGAAAATAATTTTTGGACACTCTACCAACTAGGGCCAAGACCTACAGTCAGTATGCTTTGATACCACCTCTGTGAGGACCCGAATTCATCAATTCGAATCCACTGTGTTTTACCGCACTAGTCCCAGGATCAATCGCTAGTGCACACAGCTTAACATCGGTAAACATCATATCATACACAACGATAAGAATAATAAGACTTTATTTATTGAATATAACTAGTGTATGATCTTATGATCACTTACAATTATTCAGCCACATGGGCTAGACTGAAAGTAACTTGAACGAATGCAGCGGAAAAACAATGGAAGACGTAGAGACTCATCAGTACACCACAGGCGACTGACAAGGCTTGGCATAGTGACTCGCGTCCACCTGAAAGTCCTCCTCCAATAACGATGATGATTCCTCCATTGTTGTTGGTTGTTAAGCAAGGGTGAGTACACCAACACGTACTCAACAAGTTGTGCACAAAATGCAATTCTATCATAGCTATATGCAGGCTTATTCCAAAGGAAAGGCTAAGGGTTCATTTGCAATAAAGCAGCATTTAAGAACACATACATTACATAGATTGAAAAGGTAGTAAAACAAATAATAACAAGTAAATAGATTCAGTGATTCTCAAATAAACCCAAGTTTTCCATCCTAAATCAAGTTTCCTTTATCCACATGGCATCCTGCCATCCCATAACAGTTATCCATTTTAATTAACTAACCCTTGACTGTAATTCCCGAGCATTGCTCAATACCGTGAGCACGGCTATCCGAATAGTTTGTACACTCTGCAGAGGTTATGCACTTTACCCACATGATACAACCATGCACCACACAGGTGAACGATTATAACAAAGCCTTTACAATGCACCCTCTTAACCCAGTGCTACCCGCTAAGGTTTCAACACTGAAGGGTTACAGCACCACAACAGGGCTCCCCTCTTGCGCCATGTGAGTTTCTCCGTACACCCGGACCTTTCTCACACCACCACGATAGCACTCAAGTTAAGCATTTGCAAATTAGTCAGCTAGGCTGCCCCATAATGTATATGTGGTTGCATGATTGACTCAGTCAAAGGCTCGCAAGGTTAAGTCCTTAGGATTGATTAAAGCAAGACTTACACATACCCTCAGCTCCACTGAGCCCACCCTGGCACACTTGCCCCTTCCACTTGCTTCAATCTTAAAATGATTAAACCTCGGTTGGTTACCAAGCACCACGTGCTACTCACAAATCAACATCGTTGTGTGACCTCCCCACCACGACAAGTCAATCTCTTTGTGTGACCACACATGACACACAAGTTATCATCATTGTTCCATATTCCATTAGTCAAAATTAATACTCAATATTTCATGTACATGTGATGACGTGGCATGGCTAAGCAATTCTATCCCGTTCTAACCATCCATGTAGATTTCATTATTAACCATCTATAGTTAACGAGGTATACAAATAACAAGGTAGGGTGTAATTCAAAGGGTACATTAACTAATCCCAAAGTTAAGTCAAAATCATTTGTACGCATAAAATATCATGCAATAGAGTAAATCAAAATAGCAATTTTGCAAACATGGGTGCAACATGATCAAAGCACGACTTGCCTTGCTTAAGCTCCTGGTCTTGGTCTAAAGATTGTTCCTGAGTTGAAAATTCCTCCTCCGAAGCCTCGCTCAACTCAACGTCTACGCGAATCGAGAAGAAATAGCAAATAAACACCAAAACTAAAGAACAAATGAACTCAAAAATTCAAATAAAAATTACCATTGGATAGATATCAATTTTACAAATTTTTAGGAATTTGAATCACCTAAATCGGAGTTCGTATGCAAAAGTTATAGTATTTAGAAGTTTAATTAATTCTGAAATTAGAAATTTCTGATTTTTCCGAATTATTTTTATAAAGAAAAATATGAATTTTCCGCCCCGGGCTGTACGGATAACATGTGGCAAGATCTGGACCATTAAAACTCAATCCAATGATTCCCGATCAATCTACTATGTGGCTCAATATCGATCATCCGATCTAAATCGGACGGTCGATGTTATATCGAGTGGTTCACTGTGCACTTAATCAACGTGGCTCAACCGTGACCCTACGATCTTAATCTAATGGCCAACACTTGCCTGAGCAGTTCACTATTCATCGAGCGACGTGGCTTGTTCCCGGCACTTCGATGAAGATCCGGCGGTCGACGTTCCTCGCGAGCGTTGATGGAGCGACGGCGGTGCAGCTGGCCGGACTTGGAGAAGATGACCACGGGCACGGCGATTTGGCATTCTCCGGCGACGAAGAAGTGGCGAATCCGACACGGTGCAACTCGGTGAACTCGAATCCGAGCTTTGATCGGTTGAAGAATCTCCCGGCGACAAGGAAACACGGCGGAACCCTCTCGGCAACTTCGGTGAGCTCGCAATCCCTTGCGGCTAACTCTTCGGCGGTGGCGCTTTAGGGAATAGATGCAGCAAAGGATGGGGAACCTCGAGAGGCATGCCCAGCCCTTAAATACCCCGCGATGGCGCTGGAACTTGGAAAGTAAAGGCGGCGGCGGAGTCCGGATCGGTGACGGCGACGGCGCAGAAGTTCGACTTGGACACGATGACTAACGGCTGTCCGATCTTAATCCGATGGCTCGGATAGAAGATAACCTCCGAACCGGTATGACTTGATAAGGACCGTCCGATCAAAATCTAACGGCACGTAGCGTTAGGTTTTCATTAATTGACGTGAAACGACATCGCCCTTGATCCCGATCCAACGATCGATGTTACCCTCCCGATTCATCAGCCTAAATAAGACAAAGAATGGGCCGAGCCCAAGATTGCTCCAAGGAATTTCCGGGATTTTCCAATTTAAATAATCCGAGAAATTCATTTGATTTATTTAAGATAATAAAAATACTCTAAAAATTCCAAGAAAAATCTCAAAAATACTTTGAGACATTCTGGACTTAAATAAAATATTTTTGGCAAAACTTTATTTTAAACTTTTCTTTTTATATTTAATCTTCAACAAAAGGCAATTTATTTTTAATTCAAAATAATTCAAATAAATCTCAGAAAATCAAAATAAATTCAGAAAATTCACAAAAATCATGAATTGTAATAAAATAATATTAAATAAATAAAATGTCAAAAATTGGGATGTTACAGTCTGTGAAGTTTAATATATCACAGACGGTTCCAATTTTAAACCATCTATAATGGTTCCTCATCACAAACGGTGCTGCAGTGGAACCGTCTTTGATTTGTGCCTATTCACAGACAGTTCTTTGTTAGAACCGTCTGTGATGTTTATTTTCTATTTTATACTAAATTTAATATATTGGCTAGCCTCAGGAATTGCTAGCCATGTCCTCTGAAACAAAAGAAAGTATACATAATATGACTAGCATAATATTATGACAAATTTAAAAATTGTACTCCAATCACATGTTATACAACATACAGCGTATCCATTTCATGAATCAACTAACATCGCACATTACAACATATGCACAACGCATCGATCCATTTCAGAAACACAACAAATGTATAATGTCCTGAGTAGCATCTGCAGTACAAATAGCACATTACAACAAATGTACTAACGAATTAGATTCAGAAGTACAAATGACAAATTCACTTTAGAAGGTTAACAAATTAATATTAATGTATGTTAATTAAGTAACAAATTCACAACTCATTGTTGAGCCCTGAGTAGCATCTGCCCATTGGATTTAAAACCTCACGCAGCAAGAAGGCACAGAGCTGTCCTCGAATACTTCGAAGGTCAGCCTGTTCTAATGCAGTTTAAGCGCATTGCTAAGCCTATCAATGAGAAAAGTAAAGTCTCACGTGTATATAAATTAATAAGTGGAGACATTTGTTGGAAGATTGACAGACCTGCATGACATTGGTTTGCTTGGAACCAATGAGGAGTGCCATGTTGTGGTAAACATAAAATCCACATAGGTCAGTGGCCATTGGCTGCTAGTGGCATTGCCAAAACAAAATAGTTTAATTAGTTCCAAAGGTATTATAATGGAGTGTGAAGGATTATTGCATACCAGAAAGTTAAAAATATGCTTTAGAGTGGCCGGGCCCTTCTTGTGTGGCCCTCCCAACATTTTGTAGGCACCGAATGACGTGTTGATAAAATCTCTGATAGGCTTCAAATCGTGGGTGCCGCCCTTTTTGGAATCAAGATAAATGACCGGTTACGTCTCAGATAATTACGATTAGAACCCAGTGATACCTACAAAGGTATGTCGTCATGGTCACTGAACCTAACTTCGAGGTGAGATATATAGTAGAATCAATGAGTATAGCATCTGGACGAAGCACTTACTCCGGGTTGTAGGGTAAAAGTATGAATTTTTTGTCCGAATGAGCCAGCATTACTTTTTCCACATACTCGTGAACAAATTGTTTATTTTCGTCCATGGTTTGCTTGGACAAAATGTGTGGGTCGACGAAACCCACCGGTTCTTTCGTTGTTGTTGCTTCGTGGATCATGTATCTACATATACAAAATGAAGGATGATATATATATGACATTTATCGGTGTGTCAGTAATGTAGACCGTGCAGTTACATTGACCAGCATCTTATGAGTGAGGCGTCGAACGCTCTGAGGTTGTACAGATCGAACAAGTCGTTGAAGCTGACCACGAAGACGCCATCTAAAGCCCGGTGTAAGAAATACTCCTCCATGAAGGTCACGGAGATACTCGTTTGCCGTTCTGCCACCGGCTTGTTGGCTTGTTGCATGCACCATTGTTGCAATCTAGAGCAGGATAATGAAAGTATCTCCTTGCGGTCATCCAGTACGAATGGTTGCCCCAGCTCGAATTGCCGCGCCAATGGGGCAAACGGTAAGTCATGGGCTGACGTGGTATATTTCGATTTGCCCTTGTCTCCACGTGCCCTGCTACCAAGCTTCATCTTCACAGGAAATGATTGGACCCTTACTGCAGCAACGGTCTACGCGGGACAGGACGTTGTAGCCGATTTGGCTGGCTTGTTCAGTGCATGCATGGCTCTGGTAGTGTTGGTAGCTCTGGCGCATGATGTGGTGCCTCTGGAACAGCTTGTACCTTTGGTGCTCCTAGGCAGGCATCGAAGGAGATGTCCTTCTTAGGCCACTGGATGAATGTGCCGATGGAATCCCCTAGTGTGACGATCTCGTCGTTTGGGGGGAAGTCCAGCGTGACGGCCTTGAAAATTTCATGTACACCATTGACATTGACCTTCGCGTAGCCCGGCTATAACGGATGACCGTGCAGTAATGCACCTTCTCTGGATGTATACGCTTGTCCCCACGTAGCCTGCAGGGTTACAGAGCCGTTGGCAAGCCTCACTTGCAGATTGCATGGCATGGGCTACATAAGGGTACATAAGTAATTAGCTAACACGTCCAACATTAAAAGTGTAGGTAAGGATCATTGCAGACATGTTACCTGCGTGATGTCATCAGGAGGAAATCTGGCTTCATGCACCTCTATCTCAGGGGCGGACGCGTAGCTGCTCCGATGGTTGGTTGGACTGAACTACGCATGTGCTTCTTGGGCTAGCACGTTCTGTGCCTGCCTCTCCTCAGCCAACCTTTGCTCCAGCCTTTCCTCAAGGCTTCGTAGCTGATCATTGAACTGCGCTCTAAGCCTTTCCTCAACCCTTTCCTCAATGAGGGCTACTAGCTGTTCCTCACGCTCGGCTTTGCTTCTCTTCCTACTTCGGTACGTGGCCGAGTCCTGTGGGAATCCCATTTTCCAGGGAACGAAAACACCTAGGCCTCTGGTGCGACCCGGGTGCTCCTTGTTTCCCAGGGCCATAGAGAGTATGTCTTTCTCTCTGTTCGAAGTAAAAGAGCCTTGAGAAGATTCCGTGCTCAACGATATGAGGCGTTGGGACACTTCCTCATCAGCGGGGTTTGCAAAGGACACACCGCCCGAAGAAGTGTGACGTGACCTCGCTCTTTCTCAATTTCGGGCACGTGGGTCCACGATTGAGGCAAATGTCAGCGTGACCTCATTCTGGACTGCCTCGTCATCCTCCCTCATCCATTGCGCCATCTTACTTGCGTACCCAATTGAGCCGAGTCTGTATGGGTGTGTGTTTTTTAACTGGACGGTCTTGCGAGCCGCGCTTTGAAGCATGAACTCTTCCATCGTCTTCAACTCAACAAATTGCCCCCAAACATCTTCAGAGATGAACCCGTATTTTTGGAACGGAGTTATTTCCTTATTGACGTAATTAGCAACAAGGACGCTTTTGAAGTTCTTCCACGCCTTTCCCGCCACTAGCAATGTGTATCATCGCAGTGCAAGCATGGCGTCTTGTGGAAGCTTGAATGACATGAATATTTCTGTCACCAGGTTATCGCGCTCCTCATCTGTCAGCGTCTTCCATGATGGATAGGTGATGGGGACCCGTTCACGCCCAACGATCCCGAACATGGTCCGAAAAGCTACCGCAGCCTTTGGAGGCGTGGTAGGGGCCCATCATGCGGATCGATCGCCGTGATGGTGTATCGGCTTTGAGGCCTTTTACTAAGCCCTTTTGCACTGCGCCTATTTCTTTCTACGTTGGGCGCATCATCAGATCCCTTCGGCACCGAGGATTGAGGAGACACCATCTTGTATGATGTAAGGTTAAGAGTAGGTAAGTTAAAAGAAGCAAATTTAAGTGAAGATTTTTTTGGACTTGTCGGCGTATTTCACCTGACAAGATTCCGCTAACGGAGTGACTACTCCCTGGACGGAAAATATGGTTCGGTACAGGGCATCTTCGTGGCTGGAAACCCTAATGTCTCTCGATGATGGATTCCGGAAGTCAGCAAACTGTTGGACACAACGGTTTACCCAGGTTCAGGCCCCCGGTGTGGGTAATAGCCCTACGTCCTACTGGTTCTTTGTTGAGAAAATGGGGAAGTGTATACAAGGGTTTTCTTCTATATCTGCTTCCCTATGCTCTCTGCTCTAGCCGACCGGGCCTCTTCTTCATGCACCGAGGCGCCCTTATATAGACGAGACGGCCTGGGCAGGGGGGGATGGTGAGGCTATGCTTATTTACAACACATTAATTGCATCCATCATTCCAGCCTCCACGTCGACCCACGACTCATTTATTAAGCATGCCTCCGTGGCCTTGTCCTTCGAACCTCATTTAATGTCGGTGAGTGGCCTCGCCCGGTCCGCCCGGGACACGATGCCCCTACGACGGGTTTGGTAAGAGGCGTCAGTGGGATGAGCCGTCATCGTGTCAGTAGCAGAGTGCTTCACAATTAATGACCTTGACACGAGGCGCCAGGGGAGGGAAACTTCGAGGCGAAACCTCCCTCTCATTCCTTTGGTTTTTCATTGGCTCGACAAGGGGCCCGAACGCCGCCCACTGTCAAAGCCGCCACGCGCCACCCGCCCGCATGAAAGCGGCGAGATCACCGTGTTGCTCTCCAGGCCATCGGACTCCTCGCCGGGCAGGCGGCGTGTTTCGCCGGCTGCCGCTAGGGCGTCCGCTGCCGCCCGCCATGAAAGGTGGCATGATCGCCAGTTGCCGCTAGGGGCCACGCGACTCCTCGCCGGCGGCGGCGTGCTTCGCCGCCTGCCACGCGCCACGCGCCGCCGCCCGCCCATGAGCAAGGCGTGATCACCAGTCTGCTCGCTAGGGGGCCACGTGGGCTCTCCGTCCGGTGAGCAGGGGGTGCTCGCCCGGCTGCTCGCCAGGACGCCAAACTAGGCTAGGCCACTTCTTGGGCCCATACTTCTACAGCGGAGAGGGTACCCCGGTGCAAAGTACACCGACAGAAGCCCCTGGGGCCATCCTGGAATGCGCGTCAGTTGCTTTTCAGACCTTATTCAATGCCAGTGCATTCCTGGATGGGCCCACCACCTCTGCGCATGCAACAGCTTCGGTCTTCCCCACTTCCGTCGATTTTTCTTGGGACCCGAAACGCCGCGCCTTTTGCCTGATCGCGAACCGTCTTCGTGGGGTGTCTCTATATATATGCACACCCCGACTCAATGGCTCATGCCTCTTGATCTTCTTCACATTTTTCCCTATGCTTTTTCGCCTCCTTTGCTTGAAAGACTTCGCTCCTGCTACAATGGTGCAGCCTCTTCTTGCTTCCACCGCCGGCCAGAGCCGGGTGGATTTCGTCACTGGGACAGCACCCGAGGGGAGATTATCGTCTTCACCTGGTGTAACGTCCCAAAATTTGGCGTAATTTAAATTTTTGGAGATATTTGAATTTTTGTGAATTTTTGGGATTTATTTGGATTTAATTGAAATTAATTTAAATTATCCTTATCTTGAATAATTAAATTTCAGAAAGGTAATTATCAAAAATAAATAAAAATATTTTATTTAAGCTCTAAATGCCTTGAAATATTTTCTGGAATTTTTCTAGAATTTTTTGGGTATTTTTAGTGCCCTAATTAATTACTTTGATTTTCTAGAATTAATTTAAGTGTTAAAAGTCGGAAAACACCTCGCTTCTGATCTTCGGGCCGAGCCCAACATCAGGCGAAGCGTTTCAGCTGGAACCCTAGCCTTGCGCTCCGCGGCGATCTTCATCGGACGGATGCGGTTTGGCCGCATCGCCTAATCGTGAGGACCGTCGGATCGTAGTAACCCGGGCCGACCAGATTGCGCCACATCGCACCGGGCAACCGAACCGTCGCCCATCCGGTGCCGTTCGATGGCAATCGGACGGCTGTGCCGTAGCCACACTGTCGCTCGCTCGGGGTCGTCGGATCACAGCCGATCGGACGGCCCAGATCGCGCCGCATCGGGAGGGGGCGAACAGTGGCACCGCCGTCGGGGGTTGGCCGCCGAGATTTGTCTGGGATTTATGCGTTTTCCAAGGCACTCAACGGCCGTGCATAAACAAGATTTAACCGGTCTCCTCGCCCCGCATCTCCTGTCCGTTCGCCCACTCTCAGCCATGTCCCGTAGCCCTCTCAGTAGCTCACCGGAGTTAGCCTAGCTGCCACCTCAGTTTTCCTCACTTTCCACCGCCGGTCGTCGCTCTCCGCCGCAACCAAGACTAGTCCCGAGTTCGCCGTGCCAAGAAGCGCCAAGTGGACCACTTCTTCCGATCGGAGACGCCCGAAAACGCCGTAGACTACTTCATCTTCCTCAGCTCCAGCGACAAGCACCACTGCCTCTTCTTCAAGCATCGCAGTTCACCGTGACCGTCAGATCTCCATTGAACGACCAAGGTATCACCACGTCTTCCCTTCCTGTAGCGCTAGACTCGCATAGCCTCGGTAGATCCCGACCGTAGGATCTTGATCTGACCACCACCGTAGCGCCGCGTAGTTGTAACGCGTGCGTTCGAAAATGGCCCATAGATCGTCATCGTGTGGCTCTGAGAAGTCCACGTAGCTGTCGTATGGATGCCATGATAATGGCCGTTGGATCTCGTCTCAACGGTGCCGATTGCATTGCGTAGACCAATAGTGGTAGATCTTCACCGTTAGATCTTAGATGTTCGGCTCAGATTAAGCCACGTAGGTTCGGTGAATAGGGTATCGCTCGGGTAACTTCCGCCGTTGGATCTTCATCCAACCGCTCCAATGAGTCCACGTAGCTGCGTTTGGATGCGTTGAAAATGGCCGTAGATCCTTAATCCTACCGCCACCGTAGCGCCACGTAGCCATCCTCGACGTGCTTGATAATGGCCATCAGATCTTTGATCAGTGGCTGAAATCTTTCCACGTAGCCGTCCAAAAACCCTAGCAGCCGCCGAGGTATGATCCGACCGTTGAACTTCGAACGTGCGGTCGGGATAGTGCCACGTAGCCACGCGGAGGCACAGCCGTTGCCGTATACCGATCGTTGGATTTAAATCCAACGTTCGGGAAAATATGTGTCCGTGTGGACCAGTGGATGCGCACCATGTGTCAGTTACTGTGCAGACCGCGCACTGTGCAGCCGAGCCCACTTGTCAGTCAGATGAGAGCCGGGTGTGCTGACGTTGGCATGACGTCACCCGAGGGGCTCACAGGTCAGTGACCGAAGCGACATGGCTGGCTCCTGTGCCGACACGTGTCAAGCCGAGAGAATTAACCGGGATTTCTAGTAGGAAAATAATTGGATTAATTCGGTTTTTCTTTTATTAGAATTGCCAAAACTTATAAACGCTATAACTTTTGCATCTTAGCTCCGATTTGAGCGATTCCAGTTCCTAAAAATTTGTAAAAATGTGAACTATTTATTGGTGAATTTTATTTTATTTTTAGTGTTGATCTTGCTATCTATTTAAGTATATTTATTGTATGTACATTTATTCCGAGTAGACTCCGAGTTGCCAGGAACTGCCGGGGAAGAATTCGAAGACCCATCGCAAGTTTCAGATCAGGATCAACTACTTGTCGAAGGCAAGTCATGCTTTGACCATGTTGCCCCTAGATTTTCAAATGTATTTCGATTCAAATTATGCATGCTATGTTGATTAAAAATGACACTGAATAATTTTGGGTAAAATAGATAATACACCTACCTTGTTTATGCCACCTTGTTAATATTATTTGTATGCCATGAAATCGTTGTCACCCTAAGATATTAAATTGAGTTGGTTGCTATTATAATGCCAACACAGGAGGCTAGACCATGATTAGTTGCTTAGTATGCTTGTGAGCGCTGAATGACTTTCAAAATTGCAAAAGAATATTGACTAAACAATTATGGAACGTATTTTAGAATAATGCGATGATGTCATGAGCTGGAATTGGTGGTAGCGACCTGTGTGGTTCTACTCATGCAATGAAGTGGGCATTGGCATGTGTTGCATAAATGCAATTCGGGGTGGGAAATGATTTGGACCTGGGCAAGTGGCAAGGAGGCTTCGTGCTAGGTGGGTCTGTGTGGTAACGGGATGTGTTAAAGATTGTAAAGGCTGTGTGCCGAGAAATATAAAATGGATATCTTGCCTGGGACAGTTAAGGACTTCACCTTGCGAGCCTTTGAACTGAGTCACTCGTACAACCACTTGTCTGGTGTGGGACAAACCTAGTTTAGTAGGGTTCTGATATCTTTCCTTTGACACCTCGGGGCGACAGTTACACAAAAGTGTAACCGTGTGGGGAGCATACGTACTACTGCTTGGTACCCATCCAAGCAGATTTGCTGTTCTAAACTTTGGCTCTGAGTGAGGGAAGTATATTAGAAAGGCAATACTGGAGAGGTTCACAGGTTAAGTATTAGTCTCTAAAAGACTTTGTTGCAATCAATCACCTATGTGGTGAGCGACTGTATCCTGTGGGTAAAGTGTACAGCCTCTGCAGAGTGTGTGTTAAATCTATTCGAATAGCCGCGTCCGCAGTATTGGACAATGCTCGGGGATTACAGTCAAGGGTTAGATTTTCAAAATAAAATATGGAATGGGTGGTTGTGTGCCAAAGACTGATGAATCAAACTTAGGGCTATGTGCCAAACTGTTGGAAAAGAATTGAGAAATTAATCATTAATAGTAATGGTTTTACCGCTTTTAACCTAATAGAATTATCCGTTAAAAAAATGCTGCTTTATGCAAAAATAACCATTTAAGCCTTTCCCTTGGACTAAGCCATGCATGTAGTAATAGAACTGCATTGTGCATGACTTGTTGAGTATGTTGTATACTCACCCTTGCTTCAACAAAAACCTCAGAAGAAGAAGCAACACCAGCTTGGGAGGAGGAGTTCAACGAAGGTCAGGAGGATTAGGGTTGAGCCTCGTCAGTTGCCTGTGGCAGAACGAGGGGTTCATTGACGTACTTTTGCTTCCGCTATTGAACTGTGTTACTTTTATTTATCGTCCTGCGTGACGAATTATTGTAAGGTGACCATAAGGTCGTGTAACTCATTATAATTATGTTTCAGGTACTTATCTATTATTTCCACTGTGTATGATTGTGGTATCTCAACCTATTTATGCTGTGTGTACTAGCGTGATCCTGAACTAGTACAGAATACACAGAGGGTCCGGATTTGCAGATTCGGGTCCCGACAGAGTTGGTATCAGAGCCATACTGACTGTAGGAGTTAACCCTAGTTAGACTGGCCGTTTTAGAGAGGATAAAAGTTAATTTCTAAAGAATAAAATTTGACAAGAATAAGCAATGAAATCTTGACTTATCCCTTGTTCTTTACCTCATACCTATGCTGCATTTTTTTATTACTTTTGTTTTTTTTTAATTTTTTAGTACTGACGAGTTGATTTGGCAGATGAGGATGGTTCACTCCTTCGGTGAGCGTCACGGAGGCTACGCAGCGGAGCTTTGGAGGATGCTCCAGGTGCTTGGAGGTTTTGACCGCCCTCTTTACCGGTCCCGCACCTGGGTGGTCAACGGCATCAACCGTGGCTGGGAGACTACCTTCACCTTGTACGCACGAGAGAATGCTCGCGCCAGTCGTCCGCTCCACCTCGTTGTGAAGCGAGCCAGCTACGAGGCGGGCATTCAGGAGTGTGCCCGGCTAGCGCTTCGGAAGATCAGCCGTGACTACGGCTACGAGCTATGGGACACTGCTTTCTGTGTGCACCCACACGCGGGTGGACCCATCCAGGCGCGTTTGGAGTTGGAGGACGATGCCGCTGTCGTCCACCTGGGACGGTTTGCTCTGGCCCAGGAGGAGGCCATGGACGTGGCTACGTTAGAGCTGATGTCAGTATACCGCACCTTGGAGGAGACAGAGACAGCCCTGCGAGAGACCAGGATGCACGCTGTGCAGAGGATCACCGAGCTAGGGGAGGCCCTCTACGGTCACTGGGAGCCTGAGGTCGTCATGGAGCTTGACGACGAGGATGAGGAGGAGCCAGAGGAGCAGGAGCCAGAGCCTGTGCTAGAGGACCAACAGCCAGTGGAGCCACCAGCACCAGTGGGAGGGCATGGGGATCAATTTGCCCCAATGCCAGCTCACCCGCTAGTATACGTGATAGGCGAGCCACAGCCAGGATGGATCGACGACTGAGTTCTTGGGGTTTATTAGTTGTCGGATTTTTTCGTTGAGACTCACTTGTTAGAGTCGCGTCTTGTAATTCTCAAACTCCCCTTAGATGAAGATGTTGTAATGAACTATTTTGGTTGATGATTGTGATTGTTGGTGTGGTTGCATGGCCCTAGGCCCTTGTAAGCAATCTTACCTATCTATTATATATGAATTGATGTTTAAGGGTTTTAGTTACACCTGTTTCCCCGTATAAGTTCCTTTACTTGCCTATTCTTTCCCTCTCATCTCTAAACCATCGAAGCAATCAACAGATGGTGAACACTCGCAACACCGGAGCCGGAGGCAGCAGTTCACGTCAGGGAGGCAGTCAGGGCAATGCATCACTTCCTCAGGCAGCACCGCAAATTGACATGCAAAATCTGGGAGCTTTTCTTGCAGCGCAAACCGAACTGATGCAGACAATGATGGCAACCGTACAACAAATCAACACCAAAACAGCCGCCAACAATCAAGCTGCTAACAATGGGCCACGTCCCTACTCGAGATTGTCCGAGTTTATGAGGACACGTCCACCTACTTTCTCAGGCAACGCTAGCCCATTAGAGGCAGATAAGTGGTTGAGGACCATCGAAAGGAAATTACATATAACACAGTGTGATGGAAATGAGAGGGTGCTTTACGCCTCTCATCAGCTAGAAGGAACAACAGCTGAGTGGTGGGAAAACTACTGCGCATCGCAGGAAAACCCACAGGAAATCACTTGGGAAGAATTCACCATAGCTTTTCGTCAATATCATGTGCTAGAAGGTATTATGGAGCTGAAAAAGGAGGAATTTAGAGCACTGAAGCAAGGAGGCCAGTCAGTGGCCGATTATTTGAATAAATTCACCCAACTCGCACACTACGCTCTAGAGGACATAGCAATAGACAAGGCCAGACAGTCCCATTTCATGAAGGGACTTAACACTGGATTACAGGTGGGATTGATTACCCACACCTTCCCTGATTTTCAAGAACTAGTGAACAAGGCGCTTATACTGGAAGACAAGCGTAAGGAGCTAGATGATAACCGCAAACGTCGCGTGGCACAACAAGGAGGACGCCAGGAACAGCAGAAACTAAGAATGATACCCCAGCAATTTTCTAGATTCCAGCAGGGGAACAATGTCAGGATGTCGCCACCAATGCCAAGACCAGCAGGACAAACCCCTCAGACTCCAGTTAGAACTGTTAATCAGAGTGGAGGAAACCAGCAGATGTCAGGAAGATGCAGCTACAATTGCAATGAGACAGGGCATTTCGCCAATGTTTGCCCAAAGAAGGGAGGGGTGACACCCGTGCGCTTCAACTTAGGCAACACGCCTGCTAGAACTCCTGTTCAAGGAGGAAGCAGAGGACCTGCCCAAGCTGGATCTACACCCCAATCAGTTGCAAGAGGTAGAGTCAACCATGTCACGACAGATGAAGTTCAAAACGCCATGGACGTAGTTCTGGGTAAGTTTCTAGTCAACTCAGTTCCAGCTATAGTTTTATTCGATTCTGGAGCTTCACATTCGTTCGTTTCTCGAGCTTTTGCTGTGCAAAATGAATTGGCCGTTGTCAACCATAAAAATACGCTTATAGTCCAATCCCCTGGATCCGAACTTCGATCTAAGATCGGTTGTTCTGGGGTTAAGCTAGTAATAAAAGGTATCGAGTTCCTAGCGAACCTGTTTATATTAGATACCCAGACCCTAGACGTTATACTAGGAATGGATTGGCTGTCTAAACACAAGGCTGTATTAGACTGTAGACGAAGAGTCGTGTCTATAGAGAGCCCTGATGGCAAGAAAGTTGAATTTCAAGCAACGGCAGTTCGAGAAGGGCAGTTATTGGTAAACAGTTTAGAAACCATCAGTTTGAAGGATGTACCAATGGTCGATGAGTATCTGGATGTTTTTCGAGGAGTTACGGAATGCCACCGAGACGAGACATAGAGTTTATGTCGACTTAGTGCAGAGCAGCACCAATAGCAAAGAGACCGTATCGGATGTCTACTGAAGAGTTGGTTGAAATGAAGAAGCAGATCGAGGAGCTATTGGAAAAAGGATTCATTAGACCGAGCTCATCACCTTGGGGAGCACCGGTCCTGTTTGTTAAAAAGAAAGACGGGAGTTTTCGGATGTGTGTAGATTATCAAGCACTTAATGAAGTAACAATAAAGAACAAATACCCGTTGCCCAGGATTGACGATTTATTTGATCAATTAAGAGGGGCAGGAGTTTTATCTAAGATCGACCTTAGATCAGGGTACCACTAGTTGAAGATTAAGACAGAGGACATACCAAAGACGGCATTTTCTTCAAGATATGGACACTATGAGTTCACTATTATGTCGTTTGGGTTGACAAATGCGCCAGCATACTTTATGAACTTGATGAATAAAGTATTTATGGAATATTTAGATAAATTTGTGGTCGTATTCATAGATGATATTCTGGTTTACTCAAAGACGAATGAAGAACATGCTCAACATTTGAGGTTGGTTTTGGAAAAGTTAAGAGAACAGCAGTTGTTTGCGAAGTTCAGTAAATGCGATTTCTGGAAAAGTAAGGTAGAATTCCTAGGGCATGTAATGACCGCCGAAGGAATCGCAGTAGACCGAAGCAAGGTAGAAGCAGTACTGCATTGGGAGCCACCAAAGATGGTGACCCAGATTCGTAGTTTTCTTGGGATGGCTGGTTACTATCACCAATTTATAGAAGGATTCTCGACAATTGCTAGACCTCTTACGCAATTGCTAAAGAAAGAGAAGAAATTTGTCTGGACATCGGATTGTGAGAAAAGTTTTCAGGAATTGAAGAAACGGTTAACATCAGCACCAGTGTTAGTTTTGCCAGATGTGCACCAAAGCTTTGATACATAATTTGATGCATCACGGCAAGGACTTGGATGCGTGTTAATGCAAACTGGAAAGGTAGTGGCTTATGCATCAAGGCAGTTGAGGCCGCATGGGGGGAATTACCCAACGCATGATCTAGAATTAGCAGCTGTAGTGCATGCCTTAAAGATATGGCGTCACTATCTTATTGGCAATAGATGTGAGATATATACAGATCATAAGAGTCTTAAGTATATCTTCACCCAATCTGACCTAAACATGAGGCAAAGAAGGTGGTTAGAGCTGATTAAAGATTATAATGTGGGGATTCATTATCACCCCGGTAAAGCCAACGTAGTGGCTGATGCCTTGAGTCGGAAGAGCCATAGCTTAAACGTGTTGGTAGAAGAGAGTCGGGCCGAATTGTGCAAGGACCTTCAAAGGTTGAAATTGGAGGTTGTTCCGAAAGGATTCGTAGCTGCTTTAGAAGTAAAGCCTACCTTGGAGGATCAGATTAGGGAAGGTCAGAAGAATGATGAGAAGATCGAGCGAATCAAATCCAAAATGGAGGAAAGCCAAGCAAAGGAATTTAAGCTGGATGATCAAGGTACTCTATGGATGAGAGAGCGCATATGTGTACCCAATAAAAAGGAGCTCAAGCAGTTAATATTGGAGGAAGCTCACAACTCCAAGTATTCGATTCACCCAGGAAGTGCAAAGATGTATCAAGACTTGAAAGAAAGGTTCTGGTGGCCGAATATGAAGAGGGAAGTAGCTGGGCACGTAGCACTATGTGATGTATGCCAGCGAGTCAAAGCTATGCATCAGAGACCAGCTGGACTGCTGCAGCCATTAAAAGTACCGGAGTGGAAATGGGAAGAAATCGGAATGGATTTTATCACCGGTTTGCCGAGGACGCAAGGAGGTTATGACTCCATATGGGTCATAGTGGATCGCTTGACAAAGGTCGCACACTTCATACCGGTAAAGACGACCTATTTAGGAGATAAGTTAGCAGAGCTATACATGGCAAGGATCGTTTGCTTGCACGGGGTGCCAAAGAAGATAGTGTCGGTCAGAGGTACCCAATTTACCTCAAGATTTTGGGATAAACTGCATACCGCAATGGGCACCCGTTTGAACTTCAGCACAGCTTATCACCCGTAGACAGATGGACAGACTGAAAGAGTCAATCAGATATTAGAAGATATGTTAAGAGCTTGTGCATTGGCATATACAACGTCTTGGGATAAATGTTTGCCTTATGCAGAGTTCAGTTACAACAATAGTTACCAGGCCAGTTTACAGATGTCACCATTCGAAGCGTTGTATGGTCGACCTTGTAGAACACCGTTGAATTGGAATGAGACCGGGAAGCGTCGTGTCTTCGGACCAGACATACTCCAAGAAGCCGAAGAGCAAATAGCACTGATCAGAGAAAGGTTGAAAATCGCGCAGTCAAGGCAAAAGAGTTATGCGGACAATCGCCGCATGGAATTGAGCTTTGAGCCTGAAGATTATGTGTATCTCAGAGTTACGCCTCTTAAGGGAGTCCAGAGGTTTCACAAAAAGGGTAAACTTGTGCCAAGATATGTAGGACCGTTTAAGATTGTAAGCCGCAGGGGAGAAGTCGCATATCAACTGGAGTTACCGCAAACCTTAGCAGGAGTACATAACGTCTTTCATGTATCGCAACTCAAGAAGTGTCTTCAAGTGCCTGACGAGCAAACACCCCTAGAAGCAATTGAATTACAGGAAGACTTGACCTACAAAAGAACAACCGATAAAAATTCTGGATACAGTGGATTGGAAAACAAGGAGCAAAACCACCCGTTTTTGCAGAGTACAGTGGAGCAATCACACAGAAAGTGAAGCCACATGGGAACGAGAGGAAGATTTGAAAAAGGAATTCCCGAACCAATTCTTTAGTTAAGCTTCGATTCTCGGGGTCGAGATTCTGTTAAGGGGGGTAGGTTTGTAACATCCCAAAATTTGGCCTAATTTAAATTTTTGGAGATATTTGAATTTTTGTGAATTTTTGGGATTTATTTGGATTTAATTGAAATTAATTTAAATTATCCTTCTCTTGAATAATTAAATTTTAGAAAGGTAATTATCAAAAATAAATAAAAATATTTTATTTAAGCTCTAAATGCCTTGAAATATTTTCTGGAATTTTTCGGGTATTTTTAGTGCCATAATTAATTACTTTGATTTTCTAGAATTAATTTAAATGTTAAAAGTCGGAAAACACCTCGCTACAGTGCTGGGCCGAGCCCAACACTGTGCGAGCATTCAGCTGGAACCCTAGCACCGCGCGCTCTGGGCCGTGCGATCTTCATCGGATGGATGCGGTTTGGATGCGTCGCCTAATCGTGAGGACCGTTGGATCGTAGTAACCCGGGCTGACCAAATTGCGCCACGTCACGCCGGGCAACCGAACCGTCGCCCATCCGGTGCCGTTGGATGGCAATCGGACGGTTCTGCCGTAGCCACACTGTCACTCGCTCGAGGTCGTCGGATCACAGCCGATCGGACGGCCCAGATCGCGCCGCATCGGGAGGGGGCGAACAGTGGCACCGCCGTCGGGGGTTGGCCACCGAGATTTGTCAGGGGATTTGTGCGTCTTCCAAGGCACCTCAGCGACCGTGCTACAGCGCATTTAACAGGTCTCCTCGCCCCGCATCTCCTGTCCGTTCGCCCACTCTCAGCCGTGTCCCGTAGCCCTCTCAGTAGCTCACCGGAGTTAGCCCAGCTGCCACCTCGGTTTTTGTGAGGACACAAATTCACCCATTCGGACCCACTGTGTTTACCACACTAGTCCCAGGATCAATCGCTAGTGCACACAGCTTAACATTGGTAAGCATCACATCATACACAACGATAAAAATAATAAGACTTCATTTATTTATTATGACTAGTGTATGATCTTATGATCACTTACATTTATTTGGCCACGCAGGGCAAGACTAAGGTAAAATAAGACGAATGCAGCGGAAAAATAGGAGAAAACGTAGTGACTCATCAGTACACCACAGGCGACTGACATGGCTTGGCCTAGTGACTCGTATGCACCTGGAAATCCTCCTCCAACATGGGCGATGACTCCTCCACTGTTGTTGGTTGTTAAGCAAGGGTGAGTACACCAACACGTACTCAACAAGTTGTGCACAAAATGCAATTCTATCATAGCTATATGCAGGTTTATTCCAAAGAAAGGCTAAGGGTTCATTTGCAATAAAGCAGCACTTAAGAACACATACGATACATAGGTTGAAAGACAGTAAAACAAATAATAACAAGTAAATAAATTCAGTGAGTCTCAAATAAACCCAAGTTTCCATCCTAAATTAAGTTCCATTATCCACATGGCATCCTGCCATCCCTTCCAGTTGTTCATTTTAATTAACTACCCCTTGACTGTAATTCCCGAGCATCGCTCAATACCATGAGCACGGCTATCCGAATAGGTTGTACACTCTGCAGAGGTTATGCACTTTACCCACATGATACAACCATGCACCACACAGGTGAATTATTATAACAAAGCATTTACAATGCATCCTCTTAACCCAGTGCTACCCGCTAAGGTTTCAAACGAAGGGTTACACCACCGAGCAGGGCCCCCTCTTGCGCCATGTGAGTTTCTCCGTACACCCGGACTCACACCACCACGATAGCACTCAAGTTAAGAATTTGCAAATTAGTCAGCTAGGCTGCCCCATAACAGACATGTGGTTGCATGATTGACTCAGGTCAAAGGCTCGCAAGGTTAAGTCCTTAGGATTGATTAAAGCAAGACTTACACATACCCTCAGCTCCACTGAGCCCGCCCTGGCACACTTGCCCCTTCCACTTGCTTCAATCTTAAAATGATTAAACCTCGGTTGGTTACCAAGCACCACGTGCTACTCACAAATCAACATCGTTGTGTGACCTCCCCGCCACGACAACTCAATCTCTTTGTGTGACCACACATGACACACAAGTTATCATCATTGTTCCATATTCCATTAGTCAAAATTAATAATCAACATTTCATGTACATGTGATGACGTGGCATGGCTAAGCACTCTAGTTCGTTCTAACCATCCATGTTGATTTCATTATTAACCAATTATAGTAAACCAACCTAGGGTGACAAGTGGATCATGGCATACAACTAGCAAGGTAGGGTGTAATTCAAAGGATACGATAGCTAATCCCAAACTTATGTTGAAATCATTTATACACATAAAATAACAAGTGATAAGATAAATCAAAATAGCATGCAATCTAATTTATGGGTGCAACATGATCAAAGCACAACTTGCTTTGGTTAAGCTCCTGGTCTTGATCTAGAAATTGCTCTTGAGTTGCCTGCTCCTCCTAAGCCTCACACAATTCAACGTCTACGCGAATCGAGAAGGAATAGCAAATAATCACCAAAACTAAGGAACAAATGAACTCACAAATTAAAATAAAAGCCACCATTAGAAATATCTCAATTTTACAAATTTTTAGGAATTTGAATCACCTAAATCGGAGTTCGTATGCAAAAGTTATAGCGTTTAGAAGTTTTGAAAATAAACTAAACTCTAAAATTAGGAATTCCAAATTTTTCCGAATTATTTTTATAAGGAAAATACGGATTTCCGACGTCAGCTGACACATGTGCTCACGTGTATAGCCACGCAGCGCCAATGCGACGCCACCTCAGCAATGCGGTCTACGTGGCGCCACGTGTCGATGAAGTATCAACCCACCTCAGCCGGCGACGTGGACGATTCCTGGCGCTTCGATGAGAATCCGACGGCTCCTGAGGCTCGAGCTTGGCGACGATGCGGCGACAGCGCGGTTCACCGGAGACGAAGACGATGACCCTCCTCACGGCGCTCCGGTGCTCTCCAGTGACAAAGGGACGGCGGTTCGGGTGCGGCGTGACACGAGGAACCTGTTGGTGGTACCGGTGCGGCGGATGGAGGCTTGACGACGACGGAACACGGCGGAGAGCTTCTCGAAAACTCTGATGAGCTCTCGTGACTCCCCCGGCATTCCTCCGATGACGGCGCAAGGGCGAATAGATGTGGTGGCTCTGGATGATCCTCGGGAGGTACTCGGGGTCTTTAAATACCCGGCACGGCGAGGTAAACACGGAAGGAAAGGCAGCGGCGGCGTTCGAGTCGGAGACGGCGGCGGTGCCCGAGTCCTACACGGACACGACGACCAATGGTCGTCAGATCAAGATCCGACGGCCCGGACTGCTTTAGGGTTTCCTAACCTACGCGTGATGATAAAGGCCGTTGGATCTAGATCCAACGGTCCGCAATAATCCCCTTAAATCACGGCCGGCCTGCACACAGAATTTGGGCGGGCCCCCGATCTTTTCACTCGAATTTCCGGTTTTCCAATTAAAATTAATCCGAGAAAATAAATTGATTTATTTGTGGTAGTAAAAATGCTCTAAAAATTCCAAGAAAAATCTCAAAAATATTTTGAGACATTCTGGACTTAAATAAAATATTTTTGGCAAAACTTTATTTTGCAAATTTCTTTTTATAATTATTTCTTGACGAAAGGTAATTTATTTTAATTCAAAATAATTCAAATAAATCTCAGAAAATCCAAATAAATCCAGAAAATTCACACAAATCATAAATTGCAATAAAATAATATTTAATAATTGAAAGGTAAAAAATTAGGATGTTACAAACCTCCCCCCTTAACGAAATCTCGTCCCCGAGATTTAGGGCTGGCTAGAGAATAGGTTTGGGAATTCCGCCTTCAGATTCTCTTCACGTTCCCAGGTCGCTTCATTCTCGGAGTGATTACTCCATTGAACTCTACAAAAGCGAATGGACTTATTTCTGGTCCTGCGCTCCATTACATCCAGAATTTTAATCGTTTGCTCTTTATAAGTCGATCATACGTAATTCGATAGCTTCTAAGCGTATTCTCTGCCGCGCACTCGAGATATTTCTTGAGCTGCGACACATGGAACACATCATGGACTCTCGCTAATGGTAGGGCAACCTCAAGCGTAAGCAACCTCTCCTCTGCTCGAGAATCTTGAATGGCCCAACATACCTAGGTGCAAGCTTCCCTTTGACATGAAACCTTTTTACACCTTTAAGGGGAGTAACTCTGAGATATACGAAATCATCGGGTTCAAAACTCAAATCGTGACGGCGATTGTCCGCACAACTCTTTTGCCTTGATTGAGCTGTTTTCAATCTTTCTCTGATCATGGCAACCTGTTCTTCGGCTTCTCTGAGCAACTCAGGCCCAAATACTGAACGCTCCCCCGTCTCGTTCCAATTCAACGGGGTACGACAAGCCCGACCATACAAGGCTTCAAATGGCGACATTTGCAAACTAGCCTGATAACTATTATTATAGCTAAACTCCGCATACGGCAAACTCTTATCCCAAGATGTACTATAAGATATCGCACATGCTCTCAACATATCCTCTAAAATCTGATTCACTCTTTCCGTTTGACCATCTGTCTGCAGATGATAAGCAGTACTGAAATTCAGACGAGTCCCCATTGCTTCATGCAATTTATCCCAAAATCTTGAGGTAAATTGGGTACCTCGATCCGATACAATTTTCTTGGGTACGCCATGCAGACATACAATTCTAGATATCTATAACTCTGCCAATCGATCCCCGGAATAGGTTGTCTTCACTGGGATAAAGTGAGCAACCTTGGTCAACCGATCAATGATGACCCATATGGAATCATAACCCCTTTGAGTCTTGGGCAACCTAGTGATGAAATCCATACCAATTTCCTCCCATTTCCATTCTAGAATCTTCAATGGCTGCAATAGTCCTGCGGGCTTTTGGTGCATCGCTTTTACCCTTTGACATACATCACACAATGCAACATGCTCCGCCACTTCACGCTTCATACTTGGCCACCAGAATCTCTTCTTAAGATCCTGATACATCTTGGCACTTCCTGGATGTATAGAATACTTGGAATCGTGTGCTTCTTCTAGAATCAACTACTTAAGATCTTTCTCGTCCGGCACACAGATTCGACCTTTAAACCACAGAGTTCCTTGCTCATCCACAGAGAAATCTTCGGCTAATCCTTCTTCTTTCTTAGACTTAATCTTGCTAATCTTTTCATCTTTACTTTGCCTTTCTCTAATTCGATCCTCAAGGGTCGGCTTTACCTCAAAGCGACTCTGAATCCTTCGGCACAACCTCCAATCCCAACTTCCAAATTCTTCACACAACCGGTTGATCGCTGGCTTCTATTGCATTTACCTTGTGGCTTTACGACTCAAAGCATCGGCTACCACATTAGCTTTTAGGGATGATAATGAATTCGACGTTATAATCCTTGATCGGTTCAACCATCTTCTTTGCCTCATATTGAGTTCAATGAGTGAAGATATAATTCAAACTCTTATGATCTCAGATATATCTCACATCTATTTCCAATGAGATAATGACGTCATATCTTTAAAGCATGCACTACGGCCGCTAATTCCAAGTCATCGTTGGATAATTCCTTAAATGCGGCCTCAATCGCCTTGATGCATAAGCCACTACTTTGCCATTCTGCATCAACACACAACCAAGACCCTGTCTTGAGGCATCACAGTATATGTCAAAGCTACACTGCACATCTGGCAACACTAACACCAGTGCAGATGTTAATCGCTTCTTTAACTCTTCAAAACTCCTTTTGCACTCTGGCGTCCATGCAAACTTCTTTTCTTTCTTCAACAATTGCGTAAGGGGTCTTGCAATCGTCGAAAATCCTTCTATGAACCGACGGTAATATCCCGCCATTCCCAAGAAACTACGGATTTGAGTAATTGTCTTTGGCTGCTCCCAATGCAACACAACTTCCACTTTACTTGGATCCACCGCGACTCTTTTAGCGGTTATTACGTGGCCAAGGAATTCTACCTTCTCTTTCCAAAAATCACACTTGCTGAATTTGGCATATAATTGTTGTTCTCGCAACTTCTCTAATACCAATCTCAAATGTTCCGCGTGCTCCTCTTCCGACTTAGAGTACACAAGAATATCGTCTATAAAGACAACCACAAATTTATCCAGATAGTCCATGAATACTTTATTCATCATATTCATGAAATATGCAGGGCATTTGTCGATCAAAGGACATATTTGTAAACTCATAATGTCCATAACGGGTTGAGAATGCGGTCTTCGGTATATCTTCCTCTCGAATCTTCAGCTGATAATACCCTGATCGGAGATCTATCTTGGAGAAAACTCCTGCCCCTCTCAATTGATCAAATAAATCATCAATCCTAGGCAAGGGGTACTTATTCTTGATCGTCACTTCATTAAGTGCACGATAGTCAATGCACATCCTCATACTTCCATCTTTCTTTTTGACGAACAACACTGGCGCTCCCCACGGAGAAGAACTTGCTCGAACAAATCCTTTTTCAAGCAATTCCTCAATTTGCTTCTTCATTTCTACTAGCTCATCGGTCGGCATCCGATACGGCCTCTTTGCTATTGGTGCTGTTCCAAGTACTAACTCAATAACGAATTCGATGTCTCGATCCGGCGGCATGCCTGGTAAATCTTCAGGAAATACTTCGGGAAATTCTCTAGCTACTGGTACATCTTCCAGGTTAGCCACCTTCACACTATTGACCGTTAACTGACCATCACGAACTTCGGTTGCATGTACTTCCATTTTCTTGCCGCTAGGGTTTTCTAGGGTCACCATTCTTTGGCCACAATCCAAAACAGCCTTATGCTTGGAAAGCCAATCCATTCCTAAGATAACATCCAAGGTTTGGGTATCTAATAGGATAAGATTCGTTAGAAACTCTATCCCATTCATAAGCAACTTAACTCCCAAACATCCAAGGCTAGATCGAAATTCAGATCCTGGGGCTTGGACTAAAAGCACACATTTAAGATTCTTAACAGCAAATCCATTCTTCATTGCAAAACTCCGAGAAACAAATGAATGCGAAGCTCCCGAATCAAATAAAACTGTTGCTGGTACTGAGTTAACCAAGAACTTACCCAGTACAACGTCTGTTGCTCCTTGAGCTTCTTCCGTAGTGATATGATTAATCCTTCCACGCATTGTTGTTTGGGACGAC
The DNA here is from genome assembly GCA_036346375.1 of Guadua angustifolia. Classification (NCBI taxonomy): domain Eukaryota; kingdom Viridiplantae; phylum Streptophyta; class Magnoliopsida; order Poales; family Poaceae; genus Guadua; species Guadua angustifolia. Next base: position 53,524,640 of record CM070508.1, read on the forward strand.
ACTCCTGACTGCACTGGTACTCGATTTCCTCCTATCACCAGAGTTTTTGCTGGAGTAGTGCCCAAGTTGAAGAGGACTGGGGTAATATTTCCCCTCTTCGGACACTTGTTGGCGAAGTGCCCTGGCTCGTTGCATGAATAACACCTTCTGGCGTCGAGCTGTTGACTTCCTGAAGCTACATTGCTCACTGGTGCTGGTGTTTGGAAATTCGATTAGCGTGACGAGGTGGTGATTTGACGTCTTGTTGGTCCATCTTGGTGGATTCGGCAAATTGTGCGGTGTCATTCTTAACTCGAGCTGGTTTGGCCTCCTCGCTTGAGTAGCCATCCTGCGCACGATCTTCACCTAACTCTTTGCATTTATCCTCAAGAATCAAAGCCTTATTGACTAACTCTTGAAATCGGGGAAATTGTGGGTGATTAATCCCACGCAATCCGAGTTTAAGCCTTTCATAAAATGGGATTGCCTAGCCTTATGCAGAGCCACATCTTACGGTGCATAACGTACAACCGAGTAAACTTATTCAGATATTCTGCCACTGACTGGCCTCCTTGCTTCAAAGCCCTAAATTCTTCCTTCTTAAGGTCAATCATTCCTTCTGGCACATGGTATTGGCGGAAAGCAGCTGAAAATTCCTCCCCAGAAATCTCCTGTGGGGCTTCATGTGCGGCGCAGTAGTTCTCCCACCATTCTGCGGCAGTTCCTTCCAACTGGTGTGAAGCATACAATACCTTCTCATAGCCCTCACAATGCGTGATATGTAATTTCCTCTCAATGGTCCTCAACCAATCATCGGCCTCCAAAGGATTAGCATTGCCTGAGAATGTTGGAGGACGGGTTCTCATGAAGTCTGACAGTCTAGAATGAGAACGTTGCCCATTGTTGCCTTGTTGCATGTTGTGTGGTCCTACAGCGTGGTTGTTCATATTCTGCATTTGCTGCAACATTGTTTGCATAAGCTGTGTCTGTGCTGCTATGAAAGCCCCTAAGTTTTGCACATCCACTGGTGGTGCTGGTTGCGGTGGTGTCCCACCATTGTTGGGACTGTCATTCCAGCGAAGGCCACTTCCTGACGCTCCATTGTTGCCACGAGTGTTCACCATCTTCTTGATCGTTTCTTAGGTTAGGAAGGGTAGAAGTAGCATAAATGAGGTGTAAGAATCTCTAAAGCGGGGAAAATAGATCTAACCCAAATTAAACAACTTTATTATTTTATTAATTAACTTGGTATGGTTGCTTACATAAGCTTAAAAGCTTTGCAACGCATATCGAACACTCAGCAAACAATAAAAACCAAACTAAACACTCAACCTTAACGTCTATTATAATTGGTAGTACTATCCTTATGGACGCGACTCAACACTTGAGTCTCAACTTAGTCCTAAGTCTCTCATCCCTCGAGATCTGACTCCGGGTCTGTCTCCGGGTCAGGGTCGTGTAGCTCCATCTCTGGCTCAGGCTCAGGTCCGAACAATGCATCCTCCAACTCATGGACCCTCGGGAGGCCGATCTAAGACCTCCGAGCCGAAGCTTCGCATCCACAGCCTCAAATCACGAGTTCTTCGCAGCTCCAGAACCATATCGTCGAGGGCATCCTCCTGAGCAATGACATATCTCACCAGGTGGGTAATAGTGGCGTCCTCCTCTACTATCGGCGCTCGGTCAAGACGGTTGTCTCGGCGTGGATGATGTCGGAACACAGTGCCTTCCAACTCTCGGGAGTAGGTACGAGCAAGCTGTCTCATCGCCAAACATGCTGCCGCCTGGATCCGGCCTCGGGCGTAGATCTCCTAACGGTGATGCGGATGGAACGACTTCCTCTTGTCCTCGCTCGTGCGTAGATCGTAATCTGAACCCTCCAGCCAATGTCGAGTCCGGCACGTACTATGGTAGTCCCTCGGTAGATCGGCCTGTCGAAGCCTCCGAGCATCCTCATCATGCGCCATAGCTCTGCTGCGTAACCTCCCTCCTGCTCCCCGTACTCTTGGACCATCCTCATCTATTTAAAGGAGAAGTAGTTAAGTCCTCGTCCACTTTTAGAAAGGTAACGAAAATTTTAGCAAAGGTACGGAGCGGAGAATGAGATGAGTTGAGAGGGTTGTATTAATCCAGTTTAGATTTTTCCTTTAGAAAATAGTTTAGGACACTCTACCAACTAGGGCCAAGACCTACAGTCAGTATGCTCTGATACCACCTCTGTGAGGACCCGAATTCACCCATTCGGACCCACTGTGTTTACCGCACTAGTCCCAGGATCAATCGCTAGTGCACACAGCTTAACATCGGTAAGCATCACATCATACACAACGATAAGAATAATAAGACTTCATTTATTTATTATGACTAGTGTATGATCTTATGATCACTTACATTTATTTGGCCACGCAGGGCAAGACTAAGGTAAAATAAGACGAATGCAGCGGAAAAATAGGAGAAAACGTAGTGACTCATCAGTACACCACAGGCGACTGACAAGGCTTGGCCTAGTGACTCGTATCCACCTGGAAATCCTCCTCCAACACGGGCGATGACTCCTCCATCGTTGTTGGTTGTTAAGCAAGGGGGAGTACACCAACACGTACACAACAAGTTATGCACAAAATGCAATTCTATCATAGCTATATGCAGGCTTATTCCAAAGAAAGGCTAAGGGTTCATTTGCAATAAAACAGCATTTAAGAACACATACGATACATAGGTTGAAAGACAGTAAAACAAATAATAATAAGTAAATAAATTCAGTGAGTCTCAAATAAACCCAAGTTTCCATCCAAAATTAAGTTCCATTATCCACATGGCATCCTGCCATCCCTTCCAGTTGTTCATTTTAATTAACTACCCCTTGACTGTAATTCCTGAGCATTGCTCAATACCGTGAGCACGGCTATCCGAATAGGTTGTACACTCTGCAGAGGTTATGCACTTTACCCACATGATACAACCATGCACCACACAGGTGAACGATTATAACAAAGCCTTTACAATGCATCCTCTTAACCCAGTGCAACCCGCTAAGGTTTCAACACTGAAGGGTTACACCACCACAACAGGGCCCCCCTCTTGCGCCATGTGAGTTTCTCCGCACACAGGACTCACACCACCACGATAGCACTCAAGTTAAGCATTTGCAAATTAGTCACTAGGTTTGCCCATATGTACATGTGGTTGCATGATTGACTCAGGTCAAAGGCTCGCAAGGTTAAGTCCTTAGGATTGAATTAAAGCAAGACATACACATACCCCTAGCTCCTCTGAGCCCCCCTGGCACACTTGCCCCTTCCACTTGCTTCAATCATAAAGTGATTACCACCCGGTTGATTAGCAATCACCACGTGCAATTCACAAATTAACATCGTTGTGTGACCTCCCCGCCACGACAACTCAATCTCTTTGTGTGACCACACATGACATACAAGTTATCATCATTGTTCCATATTCCATTAGTCAAAATTAATAATCAACATTTCATGTACATGTGATGACGTGGCATGGCTAAGCACTCTAGTTCGTTCTAACCATCCATGTTTATTTCATTATTAACCAATTATAGTAAACCAACCTAGGGTGACAAGTGGATCATGGCATACAACTAGCAAGGTAGGGTGTAATTCAAAGGGTACGATAGCTAATCCCAAACTTATGTTGAAAACATTTATACATATAAAATAACAAGTGATAAGGTAAATCAAAATAGCATGCAATCTAATTTATGGGTGCAACATGATCAAAGCACAACTTGCCTTGGTTAAGCTCCTGGTCTTGGTCTAGAAATTGCTCTTGAGTTGCCTGCTCCTCCTCCGAAGCCTCACACAATTCAACGTCTACGCGAATCGAGAAGGAATAGCAAATAAAAACCAAAACCAAGGAACAAATGAACTCAAAAATTCAAATAAAAGCAACCGTTAGAAAGACCTCAATTTTACAAATTTTTAGGAATTTGAATCACCTAAATCGGAGTTCGTATGCAAAAGTTATAGCGTTTAGAAGTTTTGAAAATAAACTAAACTCTGAAATTAGAAATTCCAAATTTTTCCGAATTATTTTTATAAGGAAAATATGGATTTCCGATGTCAGCTGACACATGTGCTCACGTGTACAGCCACGCAGTGCCAACGCGACGCCACCTCAGCAATGCGGTCTACGTGGCGCCACATGTCGACGAAGTATCAACCCACCTCAGCCGGCGACGTGGACGATTCCTGGCGCTTCGATGAGAATCCGACGGCTCCTGAGGCTCGAGCTAGGCGACGATGCGGCGGCGGCGCGGTTCACCGGAGACGAAGACGATGACCCTCCTCACGGCGCTCCGGTGCTCTCCGGTGACAAAGGGACGGCGGTTCGGGTGCGGCGTGACACGAGGAACCTGTTGGTGGTACCGGTGCGGCGGATGGAGGCTTGACGATGACGGAACATGGTGGAGAGCTTCTCGGAAACTCCGGCGAGCTCTCGTGACTCCCCCGGCGTTCCTCCGATGACGGCGCAAGGGCGAATAGATGCGGTGGCTCTGGATGATCCTCGGGAGGTACTCGGGGGTCTTTAAACACCCGGCACGGCGAGGTAAACACGGAAGGAAAGGCGGCGGCGGTGTTCGAGTCGGAGACGGCGGCGGTGCCTGAGTCCTGCACGGACACGACGACCAATGGTCGTCAGATCAAGATCAAGCTACCGGCGCTTTAGGGTTTAGAACCTACGCGTGATGATAAAGGCCATAGGATCTAGATCCAACGATGCGCAATAATCCCTTAAATCATGGCCGCCTGCCGCGATAATTTGGGTCGGGCCCAAAGGTCGTTTCACTCGAATTTCCGGTTTTCCAATTAAAATTAATCGAGAAAATAAATTGATTTATTTAAGGCAGGAAAAATACTCTAACAATTCCAAGAAAAATCTCAAAAATATTTTGAGACATTCTGGACTTAAATAAAATATTTTTGGCAAAACTTTATTTTGCAAATTTCTTTTTATAATTATTTCTTGATGAAAGGTAATTTATTTTAATTCAAAATAATTCAAATAAATCTCAGAAAATCCAAATAAATCCAGAAAATTCACACAAATCATAAATTGCAAAAAAATAATATTTAATAATTGAAAGGTCAAAAATTAGGATGTTACAGTTTTCCTCACTTTCCACCGCCGACCGTCGCTCTCCGCCGCAACCAAGACTAGTCCCGAGTTCGCCGTGCCAAGAAGCGCCAAGTGGACCACTTCTTTCGATCGGAGACGCCCGAAAGCGTCGTAGACTACTTCATCTTCCTCAGCTCCGGCGACAAGCACCACCGCCTCTTCTTCAAGCATCGCAGTTCACCGTGACCATCAGATCTCCATTGAATGACCGAGGTATCACCACATCTTCCCTTCCTGTAGCGCTAGACTCGCATAGCCTCGGTAGATCCCGACCGTAGGATCTTGATTTGACCGCCACCGTAGCGCCGCGTAGTCGTAACGCGTGCGTTTGAAAATGGACGGTAGATCGTCATTGTGTGGCTCTGAGAAGTCCACGTAGCTGCCGTATGGATGCCATGATAATGGCCGTTGGATCTCGTCTCAACGGTGCCGATTGCATCGCGTAGACCAATAGTGGTAGATCTTCACCGTTAGATCTTAGATGTTCGGCTCGGATTAAGCCACGTAGGTTCGGTGAATTGGGTATCGCTCGGGTAACTTCCGCCGTTGGATCTTCATCCAACCGCTCCAGTGAGTCCACGTAGCTACGTTTGGATGCGTTGAAAATGGCCGTAGATTAATCCTACCGCCACCGTAGCGCCACGTAGCCATTCTCGACGTGCTTGATAATGGCCATCGGATCTTAGATCAGTGGCTGAAATCTTGCCACGTAGCCGTCCAAAAACCCTAGCAGCCGCCGAGGCATGATCCGACCGTTGAACTTCGAACGTGCGGTCGGGATAGTGCCACGTAGCCGCGCGGAGGCACAGCCGTTGCCGTATACCGACCGTTGGATTTAAATCCAACGTCTGGGAAAATATGTGTCCGCGTGGACCAGTGGATGCGCACCACGTGTCAGTTACTGTGCAGATCGCGCACTGTGCAGCCGGGCCCACTTGTTAGTCATGAGAACCGGGTGTGCTGACGTCAGCATGACGTCACTCGAGGGGCCCACAGGTCAGTGACCGAAGCGACGTGGCTGACTCCTGTGCCGACACGTGTCAAGCCGAGAGAATTAACCGGGATTTCCAGTAGGAAAATAATTGGATTAATTCGGTTTTTCTTTTATTAGAATTGCCAGAACTTATAAACGCTATAACTTTTGCATCTTAGCTCCGATTTGAGCGATTCCAGTTCCTAAAAATTTGTAAAAATGTGAACTATTTATTGGTGAATTTTATTTTATTTTTAGTGTTGATCTTACTATTTGTTTAAGTATATTTATTGTATATACGTTTATTCCGAGTAGACTCCGAGTTGCTGGGAACTGCCGGGGAAGAATTCGAAGACCCATCGCAAGTTTCAGATCAGGATCAACTACTTTTCGAAGGCAAGTCATGCTTTGACCATGTTGCCCCTAGATTTTCAAATGTATTTCGATTCAAATTATGCATGCTATGTTGATTAAAAATGACACTGAATAATTTTGGGTAAAATAGATAATACACCTACCTTGTTTATGCCACCTTGTTAATATTATTTGTATGACCTGAAATCGTTGTCACCCTAAGATATTAAATGGAGTTGGTTGCTATTATAGTGCCAACACAGGAGGCTATACCGTGATTAGTTGCTTAGTATGCTTGTGTGCGCTGAATGACTTTCAAAATTGCAAAAGAATATTGACTAAACAATTATGGAACACATTTTGGAATAATGCGATGATGTCATGAGCTGGAATTGGGGGTAGCGACCTGTGTGGTTCTACTCATGCAATGAAGTGGGCATTGGCATGTGTTGCATAAATGCAATTCGGGCTGGGAAATGATTTGGACCGGGGCAAGTGGCAAGGAGGCTTCGTGCCAGGTGGGCCTGTGTGGCAATGGGATGTGTTAAAGATTGTAAAGGCTGTGTGCCGAGAAATATAAAATGGATGTCTTGCAGGGACAGTTAAGGACTTCACCTTGCGAGCCTTTGGTGAGTCACTCAGACAACCACTTATGCGGTATGGGGCAGACCTAGTTTAGTAGGGTTCGATATCTTTCCTTTGACACCTCAGGACAGTTACACAAAAGTGTAACTGTGTGGGGAGCGTGCACGTGCTACTGCTTGGTACCCATCCAATCTGATTTGCCTATTCTAAACTTTGGCTCGAGTGAGGAAGTATTAGAAAGGCAATCTTGGAGAGGTTCACGAGTTAAGTATTAGTCTCTGAAAGACTTTGTTGCAATCAATCACCAGGCGGTGGCGATCGTATCCTCTGGGTAAAGTGTACTGACCTCGCAAAGTGTGTGTTAAATCTATTCGAATAGCCGTGTCCGCGGTATTGGACAATGCTCGGGGATTACAGTCAAGGGTTAGATTTTCAAAATAAAATATGGAATGGGTGGCTGTGTGCCAAAGACTGATGAATCAAACTTAGGGCTGTGTGCCAAACTGTTGGAAAAGAATTGAGAAATTAATCATTAAGTTAATCAAATGTCAGTCAAACATGCACAGTTCAGGAATCACTTCAACTACTTTACTGGATAGAAATTAGCCCTCGCAATCTACTGGAATCATCACAGAATGAACACTGAATGAACTGAATTGAGACAAAGCAATTATGACAATATAGCGATGAATATTACCGAGAAGCAAGAACTAAAGAAAATGACGGTGAGCAAATTCTGAATGAGCATTTCCTTTGTGAATGACAATTACACTAACCAAGTATATCACAATTATATATATATACGATGTCAAGTTTGTTGTCACAAATTATCTATTCCAATTCCATATATCCTCACAGAACACTTAAGCCCTCATGCAAGGTCCCCAAGTCAAACACATAGATCGGATTGTTGAAGTAAATTTGCGGTATTAGCAATTTTAACATGATTATATTTCCAAGTACGAGTTAATAACCATGGACTAGATAATTCATAACAAGACATGTATGTGAAAAGGACTTTGACAGAAGACGTAACAAAGAAACTCAAGGTCATACACATGAACATATACAGTACCATGAATAAATCAACTAACATAGAGTTCAAGTTGATTATTAGAGTGTTCTCGATGTCGGGTTGCCTTAAGAGGCCCTCCTCGCCACAATAGGCGAAAGCAGATAGATTTGTGACAACCTTTCCACAATTTCAATTCAATACTTGGTGGTTTTAAGTTAATCAAATGTCGATCAAACATGCACGATTCAGAATCACTTCAACTACTTTCTTTGGATAGAAATTAGCCCTCGCAATCTCATGGAATCATCACAGAATGAACCTTGAATGAACTGAATTGAGACAAAGCAATTAATGACAATATAGCGATGAATATTACCAAGAAGCAAGAACTAAAGAAAATGATAGTGAGCAAATTCTGAATGAGCATTTCCTTTGTGAATGACAATTACACTAACCAAGTATATCACAATTATATATATATATACCAGATCACAAGTTTGTTGTCACAAATCATCTATTCGATCACGAGATATCCTCACGAACACTTAAGCCCTCATGCAAGGTCCCCAAGTCAAACACATAGATGGCCCTTTGCATTCACTTAAAAGAATAAGGCACGTAGTATAAAATACTTACGGAGACGTTGGCGAGCGAAATGCAAGCGGCTAGGCTTAGAATTTGAATCTACTTCCAACAATCTTATCTGACGACTGCTAATACCATTTTCCAGAAATTTACCACATTGAAATCTATATATTGTAGAAAATGACAACATTGTATGCTCCTAATAATATAGCACCATTTCTATAACCGATAGCACGCAAAATCGATCCTTTGCTACATTCAGAACAAAACAACTCGGGATATTCCCCACGATCAACATTGCACTAAAAACAATCGAGTCTTCTGAGCGATCGGGAGGCTGAATCCACAGGAGGAGAGGTCGGCTGACAGTGAAGATGGCGGCGGTGATGCTCTTGAAGATGGAATCCCACCGGGAGTGGGGGCGTCGGCGTCGGGCGGTGTGGGGGTGGCGTGGGGCGTCCTCGGCGGCGGCGGCGGGCGGGAGGCGAGGCAGGCACCGCGGCGGGGTGGCGTGGAGGCGGGCGGCGGCACTCGCGGCTAGGGTTAAGCGTGGAAGCGAGTGGTCAGCGCCAAAGGTTATGGGCCGGGTTTTAAGAATTGCGTTAGTCATTAGTATCACTCTTTTAAGAAAACCGTCATTGATGCTTAATCATTAGTATCACTCTTTTAAGAAAACCGTCATCGATGCTTCATCATTAGTATCACTTTTTAATAAAACCGACATCGATGCTTTATCATCACTTTTCTAATAGAACAACGATGTTAGTCATTAGTATCACTTTTTAATAAAACCGACATTGATGCTTTATCATTAGTATCACTCTTTTAAGAAAACCGATCTTGATGCTTCATCATTAGTATCACTCTTTTAAGAAAACCGACATCGATGCTTAATCATTAGTATCACTCTTTTAAGAAAACCGATCTTGATGCTTCATCATCGATATCATTTTTAATAAAACCGATCTCGATGCTTGATCATCACTTTTCTAATAGAACAACGATGTTAGTCGTCAAGTATCACTTTTTTAATAAAACCGACATCGATGTAGTTTATTGCACTATTCCTTTTCGGACATCGCAAGTTCTGAATTTTCAGCATTTCATCAAAGAGAGAAAATGCCATAACTTTGTCATACATTGTTGAAATTATTAGAAATTTTGCGAAACATATTTCAGGATCTTGCAAAACTTTTCATAAAATAATTTTTGAAAAAGCGATCTCATTCAAGAAATATGCCAAAATTCATTTCGTAGACATGATTTGTGCGTAAAGCGTAGAAAAGTCAAAACTTTTTCAAACTAATCTGGAATTGTACGAAAATTTCCAAAAATGAACTTTCAACTATTTACAAGCTTTCCCAACAATAATTTCGTCAAATGGAATTTTCTTTCACAAATTATGGCACAAAGTGCAGGCATAATGAGAAATTGCATGCATTTCCATCGAAGCCTCCAAACAGCAATTAATCACCTTGGATTTACAATACTATTTTACATACATTATAATAGTCTATTTATTTACAATATTGCCCTTCAAGATGATCTACTCGTATGTAATTGGCTCCATGTGTGTCGTCATCCCCGCTAAGACAAGCCCCATCTGCAAATGAAGGTATCTCATCGAATTGGTTATACTCTTCTTCATCTACAACATCTTCAACTCCTACGATCCGTCTCTTGCCATGAAGAACGGCGTGCAACCTTGGATTGGCGGATCGCGACGAAAAGACTTGAGTTGCTTGCTTCGCAAGGACAAAGCGGATCATCTTTGTGGCGAGTCTCTCGAGATCCACAATAGTAAAGCCTCTCTTGTCAACCTTCACTCCATGTGGAAGTCGTACCCACTTACATCGGAACAATGGAACTTGGTATATTCCGTGTCGAGCTCCCAAATTTCTTGATCATCCCATAGTAGGAGTTCATTGCGGTTGGGAGACTATTTTGAGTGATGATCATCGAGAAAGCATTTATACTCACACCACTGTTTTGGACAGTACTCTTGGCATCTTGACTCTCAGTGTAAAAGGTGTAACCATTAATATCGTACCCCTGCCATGTCTATACATTAAATCTTGGTCCGTCACCAACCATTTTACATTCTCGATAAAGGAGACCTCCGCTTTTCTTTGAACTATGTGAGGAATCGATCATTGTGTTCTTGTGCGATGGAAAGCTCATCCATTTGTGGATTCTCTTCCGTAATATCAACTAATGCCGCTCGATGTATGGGACGAACCTGCGCTATTACAAGGCTGTGAAATCGCCTTGCAATACATATCAAACCTCGGACTCATTAGTTTGGACCCGCGGTTCCTTTACCGGCAAATCCGCCCTCATGACGAGATACAGAACACCGATTGCTTGTCTTTTACCCGGGTAGTCCACGCAAAACTCAATAACCTCTTCAATCCCATAACCTTCAACAATACTACCCTCAAGCCAATCGATTCCTCACGCACGACTTTAATATACCCATGTACCTCTCGAGCGGATACATGTAGCGAGGAAAGCGAGTCCACATATCTTAATCTCTCGACAAGGTGAACAACAAGGTGGACCATTCGCCAAAGAACGGCGATTGGGAAATGCATCTCAAGGTGACCAGAGTCCGCACCACCTCACTCTGTAAGTTGTCTAGTACATCGGGGTCAATAACTTTGCAGAGATCGCATTGAAGAAATAACACAACTTTGTGATTGCCAACCCGACATCCTCCGGGAGAATATTTGGATTGCAACGGGAGCATTTGGGTCATCAAGACATGGCACTCATGGGACTTCATGCCCAACAACTTCAAATCATCCATAGACACAAGCTTCTTAATGTTGGCGGAGTAGCCGATGGAACTTTAATACTTTGGAGACATTTGCAGAGATCTTCTTTCTCCTTCTTGGACAGGTGTAGCATGCAACAGGATGTACGGGCCTTTTCCATCCTCCTCTATCTTTGCAAGTCTGGGCACGATTCCCATGTAGGCCATGTCGCGACGAGCATTGACACCATCTTTGGTCTTCCCAGGTATGTTCAGCAGGATGCCAACCAAGTTGTCGCAGACATTCTTCTCAACATGCATGACATCAATACAATGCCGGATATCTAACTCCTTCCAAAGGCGGTAAGTCCCGAATATTGACCTCTTCTTCCAAATGGTCCTAGGGCTAGCAGATTCTGGCTCTTTCCGTACTGAACATCGATATCCTCTACACGTGAATATACTTGGCTTCCACTCATAGGCTACGGTGCCGAACGGACTTCCCTCTTCCCATCAAATTTGTCATCCATCTTACGGTATCGATGACTTCGAGGTAGAAACCTACGGTGACCCATATACACAGTTTTCTTGGAATTCGGCAGCCATAGACTCTCAGTCTCCTCTTCACAAATAGGACACGCTTTGGCTCCTTTCGTATTGTAACCTGCCAAATTACCAAGGGCCGGGAAATCATTTATGGTGCAAAATACCATAGCCCGTAGGGTGAAATGCTCTCTTTTACGCATTCCACACGACAACCCCTCATTCCACAATTTTACCAAATCCTCGATCAATGGTGCAAGGTACACATCAATATCATTTCCTTTGTTTGGGTCCCGAGATTAGTAATGACATCATGATATACTTCCGCTTCATGCCTGACCAAGGAGGAGGTTGTAGATACCTATGAAGCGGCAGTCTTTGTGACGATCGCTCATGTTACCAAAGCGGATTCATTCCGCTCGGTACTCAACCCATATCTTATGTTCCTCATTTCGCACCAAACTCCTCATGTTTCCAATCGATGTTTCTCCATTGAGCCGAATCGCAGGGTGTCTCACTTGCCATCTTCCTTCGAGACTCGTAATGCCAACGCAACAATTTTGCCTCTCTCGGATTTGCAAACAACCGCTCCAGACGGGAATGATGGGCAAGTACCACAATACCTTGGCGGTGCACCTTTAGTGATGACCTCTTCACCGTCGTTGCCCGGCTCTTACGCTTCTTGTCGTTACGCTTCTCCTTTTGTTTGTACCGGCACACCATAAACCGGACAAATGTGCAGCTCGATGTGCGTTACGGTACAAGATGCAATCATTAGGACATGCATGTATCCTTTCTATTTCCATTCCCATGGGACATAGTAGCTTCTTCGCTTCATAAATGCTTGTTGGCAACTCGTTTCCCTCAGGAAGCGGATCCGATAGAAGAACTAGTAGTGCATTGAAACTTGTATCGTCCAACGGTGTTTTGCCTTGATTTGAACAATGCAAGGACCGAACCCAACTTTGGTGTATTCCGCTTTGCAACTTTGTGAACAGCGGTTTGGCATAAATCTTCTATCAAGCTTTTAAACTTTTCAAACTCTCTTTCCGTGTAATTACCTCCACATCCCGCAACATTTGCTCCAAATTATCCTCCTCAAACATATCGGTCACGCAACTCATCATCCGGTTCCACCGTATCTTCGTTGCATATCGGAGGGGTACTACCTGCCTCCCCGTGATGGATTGTAACATCCCAATTTTTGCTTTTCTTGCATTTTAGTGGTATTTTGAATTTCTGGAATTTATTTGGATTTATTTGGAATTATTTGAATTTATTTTGAATTAAACCATTTAGCAAATTAATTAAATAATGGAAAAGTTAAGATAAAGTTTTGCTGAAAATATTTTATTTGAGTCACAAATGTCTTAAAATATTTATGAGAATTTTTTCCGAATTTTTCTCGATATTTTTAATGCCCCAAACAAATTATTTTATTTTAGGAAATATTTTTAATCGAAAAGAATTAAAAATCCGGATGAATAGTGTTGGGCGAAATAATGTGCGGCCCGTTTGAAAACCCTAGCGCCGTGGCGTTCGTTCTTCATCAAGCGGCTCTCGCGCCACGTCACCCAACCCTATTCCCCTCACGGACTCGCCGCCGCCACGGACTCCTCGCGAATTTGGCAAGACGGACGCCAAGAGCCCCTATTTAATGCGCCGCCACCCTCCGTGTTCCTCGGTTCGCGCCAAGACCCACCAGACGCCCGACGCCGCTCGAGACGCCGCCGCCTCGCCGACGACTCGCTGAAGTCCGGCCGTCCGCCGCACTTCTTGCGTCGGTTGCCGCCGCCGGTGATTCTCGCCGTCGCCGCGCCACCATCGGACTCATCTCGTCGCGCCGCACGGGAGCGTTACCGCCGACGTCGCCGGAGGACCACGGAAACGCCCGCGCCAAGACGTCGTCGTCTTCGTCTCCGGTCAAGCAGCGCCCGCACCATCGCCGTCGCCCGAAGCCGTCGACCGTCCGATCTCAATCGGCGATTGAGATCCCGCCACGTCGCCCCAAAGCAAGAAAGCCCATCTTCTAATCTCCACCGTTAGATGCAACCGAGGGCCACCGCCGTGCCACGGCACCGATCATCGGCACGCGTGGCAGCATAAGGCGGACCCACATGTCGATCTCACCGCACGTTCATCAGGCGCATGAGTCGCCGACAAGGCGAGCCCGCATGTCGATCGCAGACGAAACCGCTTCGCGCATGAGACGCCGACAAGACGGGCCCACCCGCTACCAGACGCACCGTCGTGTGGCGTCACCGCTGACGTCATGCTGACGTCACGGTGGGACCCACTTGTTAGAGAGATAGCCGAGTCGTCGCGGCGTCACGATGGCGTCATCTTGGCGTCATCACGGAGCCGGTCAGGTCGGCGTCAGCAGGCCACGTGTCACTCTCGGTGGCGACCGTGTCACAGATGACGCAATAATTGATTTTTCGAAAAAGAAAATATTTATTTAATTCGGTATATTGATTTTAAATATATTTTGAAACTTCAAATGCTTATAACTTTTGCGTTTTAACTCCGATTTGAGTGATTCCAATTTCTATAAATTTGTAAAATTGTGATCTTTCTGTTTATGAATTTTAATTGAATTTTTAAGCACTATTTGCCCACTGTTTATTTATTTTATTGTTTGTGTTTACGCTATGCCAGAGACGTTGAAGTGCCCGAAGGTTTCGAGGAGAGGTTCGACCGAGAGCAAGCTCGAGGCGTAATCAAGATTACTTTTTGAAGGCAAGTTGTGTTTGATCATGTTGAACCTACTAGAGCAAATTATTTTGATTTAAACTATTGCATGCTAATTTGATAGAAATGATTTTGAATAAGTTTTGGGATTAGTTAAATGCCTAAGTTGCTGTATGCCACCTTGTCATATATAATTGTAGGTCATGAATCTTTTGTCACCCTAGGATATGGATTAATAGTTGGACTTTTATAATTTGCCAACATGGGTTGAGTAGACCAAGTAGTATGCTTAGCCCGCCACGTGGACGCGTTCATGATTTTGGAATACCAAAGTGAATCTTGACTTAATGAGATATTGAACATGCTTTGTGAATGAGACATGTGTTATTGAGTTGATGATGGCACATGGTGCAATGGTAAAGAACTGGGGTGGGAAAATGATTTAGACTGGGGCAAATGGCAAGATTGTTTCTGGTGGGCCAAGAGTGGCAACTGGGCGGTCGTATTTAGTTTTTATTGGTTTTTGGATAATTGAGATCACACTTGGTTAGTCTTGCCTCGGTCAACTAAGGACTTAACCTTGCGAGCATTTGAACTGAGTCTCTCATACAGCCACAAGCTCCGTAATAGGACGGACTTAGTGAGTAAACCGGGAAATCTATTCTTTGGTCTTGTCGTGGTGGTGTGAGGCAGGAGAAGCGGAATGAGAACTCACATGGCGCAAGAGGGGCCCCTGGTGTGGTAACCAGTCCCTCCGGTGTTGAAACCTTAGCGGCAATCTTGGGTTTAGATGGAACTTTGGAAAAGCCGTTACGGTTATTTGCCTTGGTGGTATTTGGTGTATCTTGTGGGTAAAGTGTATAACCTCTGCAGAGTGTACAACCTATTGAATAGCCGTGCTCACGGTAATGAGCATCGCTTCGGTGATTACTGGTCAAGGGTTAGATTTTTATGAAAATGAATTTTTATGGAAAAATGCTTGGGTTGGTAATGAGGAACTTGACATAGGATGGAAATATGATTGTGATTAAAATGTTTGTGAAAGCTACTATTCTTATTCTCGCTTTTTTGCTTTGCAAATTATTCTTTGTTATTCTTAAATCTTTGTCTTGCTCATGAACCATAGCCTATCCTTTGTACTAAGCCATGCATGTAGAATATTAGAATTGCATTACATGCATGACTTCTTTGAGTGCTCAAAGTACTCACCCCACAACAACACAACTTCAGTTGAAGAAGAAGCAAACCACCTTTCCAGAGGAGGAGTATCGGGAGGAGCCGACAAACTAGGGAGCGAGCCGGTCGATTGCTCGTGGCAAATTGGTTGGCGCCACGAGTTTATTTTATTTCATTTGCATTTGAATATTTTAATAAGTCTTAGCTCATGAGGCGTATCTTTGTAACTTGACCATAAGGTCGATCAACTAGTTTGAGTATTTAATCAAAGTACTTATTATTTCGTTGGTTATGACTGTGATATGTAGCAATGTTGAGACTGTGTGCACTAGCGTGATCCTGGACTAGTGCTGAATACACAGAGGGTCCGGATTTGCAAATTCGGGTCCCGACATGGATCCAACATGTGTAATTCCTCACGAAGCCACGTCGAATCAGGTGGTCCTCAATTTGAGATGAGTTGTTAAATCTCCTCAGATTGGTGCAATCAATGCAAGGACAATATATGAAGTTTACACCCCTCCTCACCATGTCGTCTTCTGCAATTTTTTTGAACTCCTTAACACCCCTCTGAAATTCAGCACTCACACGGCTTTTCTGATACATCCATTCCTCACGGTCCAAGATATATAAATGTACTCACGATCGATACCTAGCTTCTTCCCTGGTTTAAAGCTTCCAATTCCCTACATAAGAGACATAAATTTTTAACATCAACAACGATATCAAATAATCTAATTATATAGCTAGTGCAGTAGCTTGCAAATCTTTCTACTACAATGAAACAAATCAAGGGTACCAACGATGACTCCTAATCTCTAAATAGGTTAGGTCCTAATTCCATTCGAGGATATATGGTTGAGGACAAGTTCCTAAGCCGTTGTACAACTCGAGAGAAAATTTGGCGACATCTCATTTGTTCTCCGGATACACGTCTCGACAAGGTCAAGAGGGTGTGTATCCGGAGAACACCGGAGAGACGCCATCAAATCTACTCGAGTTGTACAACATAGCTCAGAACTTGCTCATATATCCTCAATTAATCAAAAACGTGGACAATTGAGGCGCCGCTTATAAATATGCCCTTTCGTTCAGCATATTTATAAATAAGCACCCTCGAGCAGGAGGCGAGGTTACGCCGCCTAAACTCTAATAACAGTTACCACATGATAGCAATAATAATTCCATATATATAAAGCAGAGATCGCACTACAAAAATTAAATAGATATGCGCTTGTCAAATAAAGAGTGTGAAATCTGAAAGCACGTACACAATTCCAGTGCAACCTAAACTTTATTGACGACATATCGAAATTACCAGGGCAAAATTGAAGGGGTTTAAAGAATTGCTGCTTACATTTTGAAGAAAACCGCAATAGAGGGCAAAAAGAGGGGAATCTCCTCAAGATAGGGTTTCAATTTTGCCCTCTTAATACCCACCCATGAGGACTTCAAATTTTCTCACCCAACTATTGCTTCCAACCACACAATATGAGCTATTTTCTCGGGTGGCGGCGGAGAAATCTCCTCTGGAGCAAAAATAGAGAAGAGTTCAGTGCGAGTGGTATATATAACCTAGCGAGGCACATCAGAATCGGTTCTTTTCAAAAGCGTCTTGATGTGCACGGCCATCACTTTAGACCTAAGCACGAGCACATCAGAATCGGTTCTTTTCAACAAGTGATAGTGATGTGCACGGTCATCACTATCGCTTCTATAAAAAGAATGATAGTGATAACCATGTGCACATCAGAATCGGTTCTCTACTAAAAAGTGATAGTGATATGCACGGTCATCGAGAATCGGTTCTTTTCATAGAAGTGATAGTGATGTGCACGTGATCATCACTATCACTTCTATGAAAAGAATCGATTCGATGACCGTGCACATCACTATCACTTTTAGTAGAGAACCGATTCGGATGTTCGATTGCTACATCACAATCACTTATAATCTCATAACCGATAGTGATTATTACTAACACCCTCGAAGTTACTTATCTGTCGTTTTTTGAAAAACTTAAGAACAAACTACGATATCTGATGATAGTGATGTGTCATTCTGTAGTAGTGTTGGGAGGAGTTCAACGAAGGTCAGGAGGATTAGGGTTGAGCCTCGTCAGTTGCCTGTGGCAGAACGAGGGGTTCATTGACGTGCTTTTGCTTTTGCTATTGAACTGTGTTACTTTTATTTATCGTCCTGCGTGACGAATTATTGTAAGGTGACCATAAGGTCATGTAACTCGTTATAATTATGTTTGAGGTACTTATCTATTATTTCCGCTGTGTATGATTGTGGTATCTCAACCTGTTTATCCTGTGTGTACTAGCGTGATCCTGGACTAGTACAGAATACACAGAGGGTCCGGATTTGTAGATTCGGGTCCCGACACCTAGGGACTTATTGCGGGCTTGGTGCCGCCATTCTCTGAGTTCTTCCTCACCGTCCTTCATTTCTACGAGATTCACCATCTTCATCTCTCCCCAACTCCATCGTCCTTCTCTCCACCTTCGCTTACCTCTGCGAGATGTTCGTGGGGGTAATGCCCAATCTCCCCCTCTTTCGTTACTTTTTCACCTACCGCATTACTCCCGATAGCGGGGTCTCAGGAAGCTGCCACTTCCGCATTCATGATGGGTCGGCCCCCCGCTACATTCCCTTCCTACCACGCTCCAATTGGAAGAACTGGCAGAACGACTGGCTCTATGTCGGCGATGACAGCGGGGTCGACCTTCTTGGAGTACCCTGTGTGCGGGCGGTAGCCCACGAGAGTTGGAGCTCGCCCGTCGAGGAGACGGCGGAGCTCCTGGCAATGGTGGCCCGCATCGATCGGTTGCGGGGCGCCGGTTTGATTGGGGCGCTGGTAGTCCGAGACTTCGTGGCTCGGAGGATCAGCCCCCTGCGTCATCGCGCCCGCCCTACATGTCAATATACAGGGGACGATGACATGACGCGCATGTATCCGGGCAGTAAGTCTTCTTACTCTTCCCTTTAAATGCATACTCTTCTCCGTGGTTTTTGTTATCTAATGCTCCTGTCTTTTTCTGGCGCCAGGTGAGGGAAACTTGAGTGGTGCTACCCTCTCCCGGTGGTTATCTGTGTTGATCCCGCCGGTGCCGAGTGGCCTGGAGTTTCTGGCCGGGGCCC
This sequence comes from Guadua angustifolia, assembly GCA_036346375.1. Classification (NCBI taxonomy): domain Eukaryota; kingdom Viridiplantae; phylum Streptophyta; class Magnoliopsida; order Poales; family Poaceae; genus Guadua; species Guadua angustifolia. The sequence continues at coordinate 53,543,591 of CM070508.1, forward strand.
GGCCGCTGTGATCTGGAGTCCTCAGAACGTCTCCAGATCATCCAATCTTTCCCAGCGATGAACTCAACTGGTCTCACCGTGGTACCAGCCCGTGGCCCCTTGGTGATCTGGGACCAGCCTCGGGCCGCTGACTGGAGTGCAGACAAATGGCCAATCGCTCCGGGTGCTCCGGGCGCGGACCCTAAAAGAGTCCGCACTGGGAGCCCAACCACCATTGTCGCCGCTCTTGCCACTTCGCCAAGCACGCCCGAAGCGGTGACATCTTCATTTTGGGCGGCCACACCTGCCGCCCCTCCTCCGGCGCCGGCCACACCGACGCCGGCTTCAACTCCTGCGGCGCCGTTTCCGCCGATGCCAGCTCCTGCGGCACCAGCTCCAGCGGCACCGAGCCCAACCACTGCTGGTGCCCGCCCGAGCGGGCTTGCAGTGGCGGTTACCTCTTTCAACTTCAATTCACTTCCGAGGGCAGACCGCCAAAGTGCCCCACCCGCGCAGACATCCCCGGCGCCGACGGGCGCGGCAGGCACTTCTGCCCAAGGGCAGCCTGGTGGTCCCTAGGCCGCCGGACTCGACGTCGTGGGGACCAGCGCTCCTGCTGCCCCCACTCTGATCACCCCCACTGCCCGCGCCACCGACCTGCATACGCTGCATGACGAGCTCGGCGAAGCGCTTTTAGCTGCGACCACTCTCCTCACGGCAGCCACCCAACGCGAAGTCAACGTGACGGAGCAAGTGGAGACGCTGCGTGGGAAGCTGGAGATTGCCGAGGCACAGCTGGCCCAAGAAAGGGCCACCGGGGCGATCTCACCCTTCCGGGCGCAGGAGACCGAGGCAGCGTGGAGGGAGGTAGTAGATGAGTAGTGGCGAGCGCTGCACAACATCACGACCATGCTCCGGTCATCATACCGGTGCATGGCGCGGATCTTGGCACTGCTGGGGGTGGACCTCCGCGAGCCGCTCGAGCCCACAGCGATGCAGTACGCCCACTGCACCACCCGGGTTGTTGATGTGCTTTCCGGCCTGCCAGTCGCCATGGCCGCCCGCTCCGTCCAGGAAGGGCAGCGGGTCGCCAGGGCCACCGCGACCTTTGTGTTGGCGTGTTATGCCAGCCGCGACGCCGCCTTCAACCCAATGACCGTCGCGGATGGCATTGAAGGGGACGAAGCCCAGGCGTAGGTGCACGTGCAAGAGGCCGCGGAGCGCGTCATCAGCATGATGGCGACGGAGGCCCCGGACCTTGGCGCGGCGGCGACGGAGCCGAAGGCCGAAGATGATGATGAGGGCATCGAAGTCATCAACGGCGACTGATGGCCTGGGCCGCCTTCTTTTGTTTTCTTCTTTGTTCCTGTTTTTGTATGCCAGAACAATATTAGCAATTGTAATGAAGTTGGCATATTTTGGTTTCATCTGGACATGTTCATCTGTTCGCATTTTGGCTATGCTTGCTTCAACTCAATCTTTGGGCGACCAGCCCCCAGCCTTGTCGCAATGCAAACCTAAGGACACAGGTTAGGTCGATACTTAGGCATTCTTTGAGTGATTGCAATATTGCGAACAGGAATTATACAGAATGTAGACAAGCAAAGTCTTAAGTTTCTGCGTAAGGGTGTCACTGACTCCCGTCCTTTTGGAACTTACATTCCTGTGATCTCTTGGAACCTGACCACAACATTGCGCAACAAGGAGGTGAACTTACAAGAGGGGTACCGGGCTTGCGGTGCTCGCGGAGATAGCCAGCAGGACTGCGCGGAGTTAACCCGGGTGTACGAGCCGCGTTTGAGTCACCGTGCCACACTCGCACTCCTAGTCACGTGTCCTTGCGATACAAATGCTTGGCATTTTCGTTTATCAGCGAGGAGCCATTAGGTTATAAGAGCCAGTGATAACCACACATACTTCAACCCATCAGGGCGCAAGTGCAAAAAATAAGTTGGTACTGTTAAAGCGAACAACTTATCTTTGCCATAGGCCACTGGGTGACCAGCTCCTTGACCGGTCACGAAGGCCAACACTTTGGTGAGCAGGGCATGGTCGCCCACCTGCTCGCCAGGCGAGTAGGGCGTGGTCGTCCAACTGCCCGCCAAACCTTCATGTGGGCTTATCGCTAGGCGAGCAAGGCATGATCGCTTGCCTGTTTGCCTGGGGGCCGCGTGGGCTGCTCGCCTGGCGGGCAGGGCGCGGTCACCCACATGCTCACCCAGCTGCCACAGGGTTACCTCGGCTGCCTGAGTTACAGGCACTCTAGCACTTCATCTGCGGTTGCGCATGGCCACTGAAAGCACAAGTAGGCATTGCACAAAACATGCAGAAAACATATTAAGGGACGTAAGGTCCTGCGCGGGTATGTCATGGTCCCTTTCTTAGAAACTTAGGCTCCTGTGATTCGGAATTAGCCCACGGCCCTGCGTGATATGGGAGCAAGTTCCCAAGAGGGGTATTGGGCTTGCGGTGCTCGCGGAGACAACCGTCTGTGCTTCGGGGAGCTGAACTGAGGTGTGCGGGCTGTGTTTGAGTCACCGTGCCAGACTCACGCTCCTGGTCACCCGTCCGGGCACGACGCGAATGCCGGGTGTCATCGCAAATCAGCAAGGAGCGGCCAAACTATCAGGACACATGACATTTCCGCGCAAGCTTTCCCGCTAGGGGACAAGCAAAGGGAATGAAGCAAAAGCTCTTAAGGTAAACAACTTTGCTAACCATCAGCAGCCGCCGACCAGCCGGGGGAAAGCTCACCCATGTAACCAGTCAAGCGAACCAATGGGAACTTACAGCTTTTTAGGGGTAAAACTTTCGTAACAACTCTACGTTGAAGGAGTTGGCCAGCTCTTGATCATCCTCGGTAGCCAACCGGACCGCCCCGGGTCAAGATACTGAGACCACCTTAAAGGGGCCTTCCCATCAGGGAGACAGTTTGTGGAGCCCGGCATGTGCCTGGATTCTACGCAAAACCAGGTCACTAACTGCCAGTGTACTCTCGGAGACCCAGGCGGCGTGGTACTACCTGAGGCTTTGCTGGTATCGGGCGGTGCGCAAGGCTGCCCGATCGTGCACCTCCTCCAGAAGGTTGATGTCTTCCCCACGGTGGTCTTCTTGTCCTTCCTCGCTGAATGCCGAGACACGTGACGAGCCGAACGACAGCTCGGATGGGAGGACAGCTTCGATGTCGTAGACCAGGAAGAAGGGCGTTTCACCAGTCGCCCGACTAGGTGTGGTTCGGAATGACCCCAGCACAGCCGGGAGCTCTTCCATCCACCGCGCCCCCGCTTATGGAGCCGGTCTGATGCACACAGTGGCCCGATCTTCTGATAGGTGGAGGTAAGTCGATTGGTGGAGACTCGACGTTGACGATACGGCTTCCGATCAGAACAGATCCGAACCCTGCAATCGCTACACCACGGCTCCGTTGGTTATCAACCACGCACAAACACGGTTGACCTCACCAAGAAGGCTTATCCCTGCATGCGAATTGAGAACACAAAAAAGAACGTAGAAGAAGCAACTGAATTTGCAATTGAGGATGAAGCTCACGAGTTGGGGTCTCACAAACCGATGAACGGCGACATTGTTCTAAAACAGAATTGATCTAAGCAAAACCCGAGTCAAACCCTAGCGGCGGCTACTGAATATAAGGTCTAAGGGACATCCTAGAGACCCTAGACGCATCCGTGATGGACTCCAACATGATACATGGGCCAATGGCCCAAATTGGTGACGACACCACAGGACAAATTTCGCCTCGCTAACTTGCAACGTGAATTCTCATCGACTCCAAAGTCCAAATGACTGGCTGGTGCCATTGGAAAGTTATCTCCTTAGCTTTCTGCATATGTGGATCATCAAAATCGGAGCCCGTTTGTGGCTCGGGCGATAATTTTAGTGAACATCGCTCACAGTGGCCGAGGTAGTCGACTACGAGATGAATTGGGCCTCCAACTTGACTTGGACGCCCTCCTTGCCTCCCTCCTGGCCCTTGCTGGTTCCCAAGGCCTTCATGATCCTCACCAAAGTTCCTAAGTACAATATAATCAATAATATCATTAGGTAGCATACCATCATCACAAGTATATGCACGGGCACTTAGGAACGAGCTCACCTGTTGATTCAATTGCCGTGCTCGTGCTCTTGTGATGCATCCTTACATCACAACTGGAGGAGTCTCGGGCGTATGCATAGGAGTGATGTCCTCATCACGGTCGAATGCTCTAGTCTTCAGGCTCCTCAATACTAGCGCGTTGGCACGCTCAGCTTGGCCATTGCTCTTGGGATGGGCCACCGAAGCAAAGTATACCATGGTGCCCATCTCTTCGCAAAACTCCAAGAAAGCTGCGCTAGTGAATTGAGTGCCGTTGTCGGTGATGATGCGATTGGCGACTCCAAAGCGGGTGAAGACCCTGTGGATGAACTTGATGGTAGTTGAAGCCGTGATGGCACGCACTACTTCGGCTTCGACCCACTTGGTGAATTTGTCGATGGCGACGAATAGGTGGGTGAAGCCCCCTGTGGCCTGCGGGAACGGGCTCAGATATCCAAATTTCTGCATCGCGAATCCACCAAGAGGCGGGATGGTTTGCAAAGCTTGGGCTGGTCGGTGAATTTGCTTGGCAAAGAATTGGCATGCTTCGCACCTCTTCACTAGCTCGCAAGCATCCTGGAGAGCAATAGGCTAATAAAACCCTTGGTGGAACGCTTTACCGACAAGCGTCTGACCGGACATATGGCTCCCGCACATGCCTCTATGGATATCAGAGAGCAGGGCGCTCCCCTTTTCCCGAGTGACGCACATTAGGAGAATTCCGTTTCTGCTTCGGCGTTATAGGTCCCCATCCACCAGAGTGTAGCACCAGGCCTTTCGTGCTATCCTTTCAGCAGAGACGTTATCGTCGGGGACCTCTCGGTCTCGCAGGAAGGCTAGGATGGGGTCCATCCATTGGCCTTCCCGGCCAAGAGTGGCGATCACACGGTGATCACCCGGGTACTCAGTTGGGCCGGGCTTTTCCCCAGGTGCCACATCGGCGGCACCGCCGTCCTCCCCACGTGGAGGGGGGGCAACGACGGTTGGGCTGTCCTCCCCGCGTGGAGTGGGGGCAATGATGGAAAGACCGTCCTCCCCGCGTGGAGCGGGGGCAACGACGGACGGTCGTGAGAGTCTTTCTTCAAAGACTCCGACAGGAGCTGAGGCTCTTAAGGATGCGAGCTGTGAAAGCTCGTCCGCCAGATGGTTGTGACATCGGAGGATATGGATATATCCCAGTCCTTCAAAGTGGCGCTCCATTTTCCTGACCTCCGCCAAGTAGGCGGCCATGGTAGGATCAGAGCATTAAAATTCCTTCCGCGCTTGATTGATGACCAACAGGGAGTTGCCTTTAACTTGGAGGCGCTGGATGCCCAATGTTGAGGCGACACGCAGCCCTGCCAGCTGGCCCTCATATTCAGCATTGTTGTTGGTGGCCTTGAAGTCAAGGGCGACCACGTACTGGAGGATGTCACCGGTCGGAGAGACCAGGACCAACCCAGCCCCCGCGCCTTCAAGCCTGAAGGAACCGTCGAAGAACAAGGTCCAGGGGGAAGGCGCGGGTGCTTCTTCAGCTTCAGGAGCGGCGGGAGTCCACTTGGCGTTGAACTCCACCAGCTTCTGACTCTTGATGGCGGTGCGGGGTACAAACTTAAGACAGAATTCCCCCAGCTCCATCGATTGTGGAGGATATCTCGCAGGGGGTAGGCAGTGACCACTGTGACTTCTCACCCTTAAAAGTAGTGCCGCAGCTTCCTGGACGCCACTAGGACGGCGTACAGCATCTTCTGCGCTTGCGGGTACGTAGTCTCCGCTTCGTGTAATTCCTTACTGATGTAGTTGGGCGGCTTCTGAATGCCTTCCCTCTCTGCCACCAGTACTGCGCTCACCACTGCCAGGGTAGCAGCGATGTACAGGAGCAATGGTTCACCAGGTTGAGGGCGACCAGTACTGGTGGGGAGGAGAGGTATTTCTTCAAGTCTTCAAACGCTTGTTGAGCCTCCTTAGTCCACTCGAAATGGTTCATTTTCTTCAGCAGCTTGAAAAGAGGCAGGCTTCTCTCCCAGTCAGGCGATAAACCGCTCGAGGGAGGCTAGGCAACCAACCAGGCATTGCACCTGCTTAAGTCAAACGGGCGGCTTCATATGCTCGATGGCCGCTATCTTGTCAAGATTGACCACGATGCCCCGCCTGGACACGAGAAACCCTTACAACTTTCCGAAGGGCACGCTGAACACACACTTCTCGGGGTTGAGCTTCAGACAATTCTTCCGGAGGTTGGCAAAGGTTTCCTCCAGGTCTTCAATCAATTCTTTGCTCTTTTTCACTTTCACGACCAGGTCGTCGATGTACACCTACAGATTGTGCCCTAACTGTGGACGGAAAGTGATATGCATGGTGCGCTGGTAAGTAGAACCAGCATTTTTTAACCCAAAAGCCATTCTGACATAACAATAAACGCCCATGGGTGTTACAAAAGTGGTTTTGTCTTCATCTTCTGCCGCCATGCTAATCTGATCGTACCCAGAGTACGCATCCAGAAAGCACAGTAGCTCACATCCCGCCGTGGAATCGACGATGAGATCGATGAGCGGCAAGGGGTAAGGGTCCTTCGGACAGGCCTTGTTGGGGTCGGTGAAATCGACACACATCCGCCACTTCCCGTTGGACTTTTTGACGAGCACAGGGTTGGCAAGCCACTCAGGATGAGAGACTTCCCAAATGATCCCTGCGCACAGCAGCTTCTCTACCTCCTCCCTAATGGCATCTTGACGCTCTAGTGCCTGGCGCTGGATTTTTTGGTGAACCGGGCGCACCTCGGGGAGCGTAGCCAGTCGATGCTTGATCACATCCCTGGGGACCCCAGTCATATCGGACGGTTGCCAGGCGAACACGTCGGAATTATACCGGAGGAAGGTGACGAGCGCGTCTTCCTATTTGGCGCTGAGGCTAGCACCAATGAAGACGGACTTCTCGGGCCTACCCGCACTCAGGGAGACCACCTTTACCTCACCGAGCGAGGCGCGGGTATGTGCCTGAGGGGTTCCCGGGAAGGCGGCATCAGCCAACTTCCCATAGGTGGCACCGGCTAGGTCTAGTGCGTGCTTGTGGCAGCGCAAAACCTCTAGCCTATCCACCCAGATGGTTATGGGGCCACCAGGCCCTGGCATCTTCACCACCATGTAGCCATAGTGGGTTGCCGCCATAAACTTGGCCAAAGCTAGTCGGCCGAGTATGGCATTGTACGGGAGGTCGAAATCGGCGACTTCGAAGTCGACCAACTCCTTACAGAAGTTGCTCTCCTCCCCGAAGGTGATGGGAAGGCGCACCTGGCCCAGGGGGACCATGCTAGCCCCCGGGGCTACGTCGTAGAAAGGCAGGGCCAGGCACAGCTCTTGGTTAGGCACTTGGAGAGCCCGTGGGGGAGGGCGCGACCGAGGGGGGAGGCGTCGCAGAGGGAGGAGACCAAGGCCGAGGGAGGGCACCTCTGAGCTACAGCGAGGGCGCGGCCGAGGGGGGATTGCGCCGCTGAGGGAGGAGACCAAGGCCGAGGGAGGGCACCTCCGAGCTAGGGCGAGGGCGCGGCCGAGGGGGGAGGGAGCTAGGGTTGCAATAAACTAAGTGTGCGCAGGACTTGGTGAAATGGCAAGCGCGCGGGATTTATTGAATGGCGCGGGAAGACCATTCCAGACAGTTCTGGGATTGAACCGTCTGGGGTGTAGTCGTCCCAGACGGTTCAATCCTAGAACCGTCTGGAATGACTCCATCCCAAACATTTTAATCCTAGAACCGTCTGGGATGGGCCATTCTATACAGCTGCTTAATTTTAATCAATACATCTCAGTAATTAATACATGTCCATATATATCTGCTTAATTTTAATTAATACATCTCAGTAATTAATACATGTCTATATACACCTGCTTAATTTTAATCAATACATCTCAGTAATTAATACATGTCATTAATTAAATTTAATACAGGAACACTTGGTATATATACATAGAGGTCCTCATGACAACACTTGTTTATTATTTTGTACAAAAATTAGCCCTTCACGATGATCAACACGTGTGTAGCTAGCTTCGTCAGGTTGGTCTTCCTGGATTGTGACACCGGTACCAATAGGAGGCAACTCATCGAACTGATTGTATTCTTCCTCATCTACCACATTCTGACTCCGACAATCCTCCTTTTTCCCTAAAGAATGACGTGGCACTGCTTGTTGGACGGGTCGGTTACATAGAAGACCTGTACAACTTGGTTGGCGAGAACGAATGGTTCCTCTTGGTATCCGAGACGTTCGAGGTCCATAGTTGTGATGCCATACTTGTCAACCTTCACGTGCTGCTAGTTAACCCAACGGCACCGAAATAATGGGATCTTGAATAGCATATAGTCGAGCTCCCAAATTTCCTCAATGAACCCATAGTATGAGCTCCTCATCGATCCAGCGGTATTCAGCGCATCGATGCGAACACTGCTATTCTGGTTTGTGCTCTTCATGTCCTGATCTCTCATGTAAAATGTGTACCCATTTAAATCATATCCTTTCTATGTTACAACCGTAAAAGCTGGCCCTTTTGCCAACCATGTCAGCGTCTCACCTGACATGCTTCTAGTAATGGGCTGTCGCTCCTTGAACCAGCTATTGAAGTGAAGGTTATACTGTCTGATGATCTAGTAGTCTAGCCACGTCGGATTCTCTTGCCGTAGCCAATTCTTGTGCTCGTTGATATACGGGGCCACAATAGCCATGTGTTGCAAAACTGTGAAATGGGCTTTGGTGCACACAACTAGATCAGGTGTGATTGCTTTCCTTCCGATGGTCCCGATGCCCTGGAGCCTCCTCTAATGGTGGGATCGAGGCACACCTATCGATTCGACCGGAGCCATGTAATCCACGCAGAATTCAATGACCTCTTCTGTTGCATAACCTTCGATAATGCTACCTTCCGGTCGAGATCGATTCCGTATGTAGGACTTGAGAATTTCCATGTACCTCTCGAATGGGTACATGCTACGTAGGAACACAGGCCTGCACATCTTTATCTCCCTCACAAGGTGAACAATGAGATGGACCATGATATCGAAAAACGACGGAGGGAAATACATCTCAAGATTACATAGAGTCATTACCACCTCACCCTGCAGAGCATCAAGTCCTTGGGGATTGATGACCTTCTGAGCAATTGTGTTAAAGAAATAATACAGCCTTGTGATTGTCTCCCGAAACCTTGGTCGCTAAAATACTTCTAATTGTCACAGGGACTAGCATCTGTGTCATAAGCACATGGCAATCATGGGACTTCATGCCAGTTAAACTCAAATCGTGCATCGAAACAAGTCTCTTCAGGTTGGACGAGTAACCGGATGGAACTTTCACACCATGCAAGCACCGCACGCTTCCTTTTCTTGGCCTTTGACAGAGTGTAACTAGCAGTGCTCATGAGATGTTCGCCTTTATCAGTCTCTTTCGGTGCTAACTCAGGTCTGATGTCCATATCGACCAGGTCAAGCCGTGCATTGATACCGTTCTTTGTTTTACCCTTAATGTTCAGTAAGAGACCAATCAAGCTATCACAAACATTCTTCTCTATGTGCATCACGTCAATGCAGTGCCGAACTTCTAAGTGCTCCCAATAAGGTAGGTCCCAAAATATTGATCTCTTCTTCCACATGCTCTTCTCACGGGTCCTCAATTTACGTCCCTTCCCTAGCGCAACATCCAACTTCTTAACCATATCATGAATGTCTGTCCCACTTAAAGGCTTTGGAGCTAAAGCGTCTTCGGTGGTGCCATCGAATTGTTTCTTCATCTTGCGGTATGGGTGATTTCTCCGAAGGAACCTACGGTGACGTATGTACATGGTTTTGCGTGAGTGATTCAGCCAGACACTCTCGGTGTCATCCAAGCAAAGGTGTACATGCTTTGGCTCTTTTGTACTCGCCTCGATAAAGTTAGCATGGGTAGGATAATCATTTATGGTGCAGAACAATAGGCAGCGCAAAGTGAAGTACTCTCGTTTGTGAGCATCCCATACTTGCACCCGAGGAGCCCACAATGTGTTGAGATCTTCCACCAATGGTGCTAGGTACACATCAGTATCGTTCCCAGGTTGCTTCGGGCCTTCGATGAGTAGAGACATCAATATGTACTTTTCGTTCATACACAACCAAGGAGGAAGGTTGTACACACAGAGATTTACAGGTAAAGTGCTATGACGGGTGCTCATGTTACCGAAAGGATTCATTCCATCTGTACTCAATCCGAACCTTATATTCCTTGGATCCACTACGAATTCTTCAAACCTGTTATCAAATGTTTCTCCACTGAGTTGAATCAGCAGGGTGCCTAGTCATTCCATCGTTCTTACGCTCATCCGAGTGCCATCGAAGCAATTTTGCCTCTTTTGGGTTCGCAAACAACCGCTTCAAATGGAGAATTATAGGCAGATACCACGCCACCTTAGCGGGAGGTCCTTTCTTCACCTCCATGGCCTCGCTGTCATCATCCGATCTATCTTTATGCTTGTACCTGGATGCGTTGCACACCGAACATACATGCAAGTTTGCGCACTGTTTGCGGTACAGGATACAATCATTCGGACAGGCATGTATTCTTTCTACTTCCATTCCCAAGTGACAAAGAACCTTTTTGTCTTTGTAGGTGGTTGTCGGCAACTCGTTTCCCTCCGGAAGAATATTCGCTAACAGACCTAACAGCGCCGTGAAACTCTTGTCGGACCAACCATTGCTTGCCTTTACTTTCAGCAATTCCAGCACGGATGACAATCTTGTGTATTTGAACTTGCAACCTAGGAACAAAGGTTTTTCTGAGTCGTCCATCAAGCCCCGAAATTTTACATACTCCCACTCATCACGGTTCCCTTCTGCATCCTGTAGCATCTGATCCAGATTATCATCAAAAGTACAGTTGATATCATCCGGAGTATCGTCGACTTCATCCACGATGGTAGTACTACTTGGTCCTTGCATAATCTGCTCTTCACCATGACTGATCCAATATGTATACCCCATTTTGAAACCCCGTAGAATCAAGTGTGCTTCAATCTGTGCTGGGTTTTGAAACATCCGGAGATTCTTAGTCAACGCATGGACAAGGCATAAATTCCACCCCCTTGTTCGACATATCTACCTCTGTAGCTCTTCTAAAAGCGGAGACACCATTAATGTACTCGGTGCTCACACGGTTCTCAGTGTACATCCAGCTTCGGTCCATCTACGTAACATATGTAACAATACGTATTAAACGATAAATTTAGATCATAAAGTACAAATGGATCTGCATAAGTTATAACAAATGTATCTACTTCACATCACAGAGAACAAATTAACCAGCTTTATTTCCCTCTTCACCAAGATAGATACAACAAGCTAGATCTAGAACACAGCTTCATTTCCCCAAACTAGATATAAAATGTAATTCAGATTAGAAGCAATTACTAACCTTGGATGACCACGAGCACAAGGATTTGCAATCAAATCTCCAAATCTAGGGCCTCTTTCATAAGGAACGCCTCTCAATTGTAACCACCTCAGAGACGGTCGAGGAAAACCTAAAAAAACAGAGACGGTCGAGGCTCTCTACCTTATACACGTAAGAGGTATCATCGCAGATGGTTTTATCTACAAACCGTCTGCGATGTGGGACATCTCAGATGGTTTTATATACAAACTGTCTGTGATGTCACCACATCTTAGACGGTTTGTAGATAAAACTGTCTGTTCTATGATCGACTCATCACTGACGGTTTTATCCACAAACCGTTTGTAATGTCACGTGGGACATCACAGACGGTTTGTAGATAACACCGTCTGTGATGTGATGATATCTTAGACAGTTTTATATACAAACCGTCTGCAATGTCACCACATCCCAGATGGTTTGTAGATAAAACCGTCTATTCTGTGATCGAGTCATCGCAGACGGTTTTATCTACAATCCGTCAAGGATGTGGTGAGATTGTAGACGGTTTGTATATAAAACCGTCTGAGATGACTCCATCACAGATGGTTTTATCTACAAACTGTCCGTGATGTTCCGTCTTCCCAAACGCACGTAGTCTTTCTAGTACTCGATCGTTTCATCTTCCCAATGCTGCCTGCACACTGTCAACGATCGTTTTGTCTTCCTAATGCGGTGTTTCGTTTCGTCTTCCCAATGCGGAGTTTCCTCTTTCCAATGCAATTGCAATCTTGTATAAAAACACCTCAGATGGATCCTCCTCTCTATAGCAAACATTCTCTGACCCTTCGACGTCGCCGCCATGAGCAACCCAAATAACACTCCACCTCTGCCTGCTCCGACCGCCTACTCCTCTAACGACTCCTCCATCCCCCTGATGCCGCCTACGAAGACTCCGCCTCCGCCTCCTCTGACCTCCTCTGCCTCCACCCACGTCGGGCAGAAGCGTCCGCGGTCGGCGCCTGCCTCCTCCTCCTCTGACTCCGAGGACTTCGACTCGGAGGACTTGTGGGACTCCGACAACGAGGCGGCATATCGCGACGGCTGGGAGCTAGAGGATGACCCAGACCGAGCCGGCTCGAGCAAGTTGGATGACTGCAACGAGGATACCACCGACTCCATCGACTCGGCCGAATTGGCCGCCCCTCCAGCCTCCTCCGACGACAACGATGACGAGTAGTCTGTTTAGTTAAATTAGCACTTTTCTGGTAGTCTTTTGTAGTGATATTTTGTAATGATCTTATATATAATGCAATCTGGTTCTCAAAATCATCAAAGACGCGCGTTTAATGATGTTTTATAATGCAATCTAGTTCTTTTGTAAGGCGCACATTTGTTCTATTTTCAATTGATAATCATAGACTGTTCCTGGATAAAAATGTCTGTGATGGGGGCAATATCACAGGCTGTTTTATTCACAAACCGTCTGCAAAGTTATACCTATCATCACAGTCGGTTTGTAGATAAAACCATCTGTAATATTTCTCTCATCACAGACGGTTTTATCCACAAACTAGCTGTGAATTTCTCGCTTTCATCACAGACGGTTTGTAGATAAAACCGTCTGTGATAATCAGATATCGTAGACGGTTTCATACATAAACTATCTGCGATGTGCCCGAAACACATCACAGATGGTTTTTTTTGTAAATAAAACTGTCTGTGATAATCAGATATCGTAGACGGTTTCATACACAAACTATCTGCGATGTGCCCAAAACACATCACAGACGGTTTATTCCTAAAACCGTCTGTGATGATGTGTCTAATATAGCCCCTTTTGTAGTAGTGAGTGCTGTAGCATGGGAGGCAGGCGATGTGGAAACTTAGCGTTGAGCATGACTGTCGTGCTCTAGAGGTGTGGAACGAGGTGGCATCAGAGAGGGGCAACGGCGGAGTCAGCTCCCGAACAGGACGGGCACTTGCACGTGCTCACTAGTGTCGCATAGGGGCAGAGGGGAGACTTGCCTGCTTCATGTCTCACCTCCTGCCTAGGATGATGGCCGACAGCTGGTGAGGAGCAGCATCGAGAACCAGAGTAGCAGGTTGTCACTATCGTCGCGGTGACAAAAGATCTTCGACAATCTGTGGGTGAGGAAGCTACCTGGCATGGTAGTCGGCAAGGGTTTCGACACCGACCGAGAGACACCTCCACGGCTTGGCTCCAGTTGTTGGCTGGTCGCAACCACAGCGTGCTTTCGAGTACTAGTAGTAGCCGTTGCGACAAATGGTGGATTCCGTGGGCGCAGACAGCAGCAGCGGCAAGGAGCCGGAGGGGTTGGCGTTGGCCTCTCCTGCTGGCGATAAGGGTCTCGCCCCGCTCTGCTGCTTGTTCATGGCCAGCCTGATTGTGGACAGGTGAGCATGGTAGATAGGATAGAGATGTCTGTAATTTTGAGGCTGTGGGAAAGATCTGCATACTAGTGCTCATGAGAGTGCCCGCGTTGGTTGTTTGTGTGTTTGCGTGCAAAGATCAAAGCGATCAGATGCACCATGCGTGCATCACATTGGGTACTCCCATGGAAGGCACGGAAGGTGTTTGTGTTAGTGCCCCAGAGGGAGCAAGTGTTGATGTGGTCCAGTTGTATGCTTGGGGTAGAACACGTCCCAGAGCTCGCAGAGCCTGTGGTCATTGGCCAAAGTCGTCCAGCTTGTCATCGAGGAACTGGCTAGCCGCAAATGTTAAAGTACTACAAGAATTGCAAATGCATTTGGTGATGTCTTCAGCTTAAAGTTTCCTCTCCCTGCCTCTCCACTCGCGTCGTCCCTCGCTGCAGCGGCATCGTCGTCGTCGCCAGCCTAGGATAGCTACTAACACATCCACGGCGATGTGCTGTTGGAGGCTCTGGAATGGCACGTGGCAACAGACGAGTCCAGCAAGGAGCTCGTCGACATCCTCTACAAGCTTGCCTAGGCTCCTAAATTTTCCTAACTCTGCCATTGTGGAGAGGAGCAAGGGAGCAGGTGTGGCATGCGCGGTAGTGGGCATGGGGTGCATAAGACCGCTGTGGGAAGTGCCGGAGGCTCTTCCACAGTAGGAGAGCGTGAAAAGTGCCTTCCGAGTTGGATAGGAGGCTAGATTTACAAAATTTTTGACGGGAGCCATTTTTGCAAAAAAATAAAAAAGAGAGATGACCAAAACAGTGATTACTTGGTTGAACTCTTGTATTTCAGAGGGCCAACATGCCACAGCATTGGGTTATATAACGGTTTGCGCTAGGAAAACTCTCTTGTGATCAGTGTTCAAGAGTTCGCTCGGCGGATTCGTGGCAGTTAGGCATCGCCAAGCACCAAGACCGTATTTGCGGTGCAATTGCGAGTCTCGGCGTTTTGACCCTCGGCGGCTGAGAATTAATATAATTCATATATATTATTGATTTTATTATGAATAAAAATTTTTAGTTTTCTTTTCTAGTTATTTGCAAATTGCAAGACATCAAATATTAAAGTAAAATATTAAACTAAAATACTTGAACACATGCTACTCAATTAATCAAGTAATAAACTAAGTAGTAAGTACTATGTTAGTGACTTAGTATACCTTATTTTGTGGGCGACGACGTGAATATTTCAATCATGGTCATCAGGTCATGTAAATAGTAGACCAAAATGGTCTCTCTCATAATTTTGTACTAGCCGCCATGCCCACCAAGGACCGCCAAGACCCGCCAAGGACCGCAATTTCGGCCCAACTGCCAAATAGGCCGCCAAGGGCTGAATTCATTGCGTTTATAGCCGCCAACTACAATATCGGTCACAATATCGCCGCTAAGTACCGAATTTTTGAACACTGCTTGTGATGGTCCCCTCAAGTGACACAGTTAGAAAGTGATATGATCGATCATCTCTTGTGATCTAGGACACAACATGATGATTCATAATATGGATCTCACATATACGGTGACAGCTCGTTGCAACACCTTAAGAAAACTCATATACGCTGGAACCGCATGTTGACCAGTTAGCGGACATGTGGGAGTTGACTTCGCCTACTATGCATGTTCAAATCCTACATGCTCATCTTATAAAACCCTTGGTGGTAAAGCATGACGTCGAATTAATAGAGACGAAACTGATATCCCAATACGACAAAGAAATTCGACAACATTTGGATAGTCTCCTTATTTATTTCTGGTGGAATCTCTGGATTGAGAGAAATCAACGTATTTTCCAGGGGACAGTTAGATCGCCTGAACAGGTGGCCAGTGCAATCAAGGATTCTGTTCTCAGCCGTGGTTTATTTGTGTCCTTTGTATGCATTTGAGTAGTTTCGTTCGGTGTTGCTAGGCTTTTTCTTTCTTTCTCTCATGCGTTAGTGTAGTTGCTCAAGGTCTTCGGTGGAGATCTTTTCTGTACTGTTCTATTTCTCTAGCTGTTGTTTTTTACTCTAGGGCAACTGGTCGTGCCGTGGTAGGCTCGGTTGTGCTATGAGTTTTTTTCCGGTTTTTTCCATAAAAACTGGTCCATGCAATCTCCTTTTACTTCTAATTAATATATTGCAGCAAATCTTTTGCTGTTCTTTCGAAAAAAAAGACTCTCAAGACTCGACAATTCTAGGAGGATTCACTACTACACGTACCTACATCACAAATGGTTCATAAAATAGATTACAGTTGATTTTGAATCGTCTGTACCGAAGTATCAGTGATGACAATCGGTCATCACAGACGGTTTTGCAACCATCTGTGAAAAAAGTCATCACAGACAGTTCCAATTTGGAATCGTCTGTGGTGAGGCACTTATTCCAAACGGTTCCAAACTAGAACTGTCTGTGATGAGTACCATATCATAGATGGTTTCAAATTAGAATCATCACAGATTTATTGGCTAGCCTCAGGAAATGCTAGCCACGCCCTCTGAAACAAAAGACAAAATATAGGGCATCACCAGCATTATTATGACATACATTTCAGAAATGAGTTCCGATCACATATCAACATACAGCGCATCAATTTTACAAATCAACTCTGATCATACATTACAATGTAGAGCGCATCCATTTAAGAAATCAACTCACATATATAAACCGATTGAATTGACAACTACAACTCACAAATTTATAGCACAAGGTTCACAAATTAATGCAAATGGTATCTAACAAATTCACAACTCTTTAAGCGAGGTTTGAGTGATGTTCGCCTTTAAGATTAATGACCTCACGTATCAAAAAGGCACAGAGTTGTTCTCGAATACTTAGCAGGTCAGCCTATTCCAACGCAGATTCAGCACATTGCCAAGCCTGTGATGGGAAGAGTAAAGTCTTGCGTGTATATAAATTAATAAGTGAAAACAATTGTTACAAGATTGACAAACCTCTGTAATAGTAGTTGTCTTTGAACCAATGAGAAGTTGCATGTTGTGGCAAACGTAGAATTTACAATGGTTAGTGCCTTTAGTTGCTGGTGGCACTGCCAAAATATAATAGGCTAATTAGTTCCGAAGGTATTACTATAGAGTGTGAAGGATTATTACGTACTAGTGGATGCTGAAAAGTTGTAAATATGCTTTAGCGTCACTGGATTCTTTCTATGTGAAAAGTTGTAAATATGCTTCAGCGTCGCTGGATTCTTTCTATGTGGGCCTCCACAAAATTTGTAGACACCCAGTGAAACCTATACAGCCATGTCATAATGGTTATTGAACCTAACTTCAAGCTGTGTTATATAGTACAAAGCAACAAGTATAGTAACTGGATGAAAGCACTAACCCTGAGTTGTGGGGTAAAAGTATGAGCCAGCAATACTTTTTCATGTACTCGTGGACGACTTCTAAATTTTCGTCCATGGTTTGCTTGAACACCATATGTTGGTCGAGGAAACCCACCGATTGTTTCCTTATTTCTGCTTCCATGATTATGTATCCACATAAAAATCAAGGATCATATATATTGGACCTTTATCGGTGCGACACGAATGTAAATTATGATTACAGACACTTACAATGTCCAGCATCTCATGAGAGATGTATCGAGGGCATTGAGGTTGTATAGGTCGTTGAAACTGACCACGAAATAGCCATCCAAAAACCGGTGTAACAAATGTGCCTCCTTGAAGTTGACTGAGATGCTCGATGCACATTGTGCCACCGATTTGTTTGCTTGTTCCATGTACCAATCATGTAATCTAACACAAGCTAATGTGAGCATCTCTTGGAGCTCTTTCAGTACAAACGGCTGTGCCAGCTCGAATTGTTGTGCCAACGGGGCAAATAAAAAGTCATGGACAGATGTGGTTGTCCCTTTCGATTTACCCTTATCGCCACCTCGCTGTCTATCAAATGTTGTCTTCACGGGACACGACTTAGCCTGAACTGCAATATAGGCCTGTGCCTGATGGGATAAGGTATTTGATTTGACGGGCTCCTTCGGTGCAGCACATGGCTCCGGTATTGTTGATAGCTCTGGCGCATCACGTGGCTCCGGTAGTACTTGTAGCTTTGGTTCTCCTGGGCGATCATCGAAAAAGATGTCCTTCTTAGGCCATCGGATGAATGTACCGATGGCATCCCCTAGTGTGATGATCTCATCATTTTGGGGTATCTTCAGCGTGATGGCCTTGCAAATTTCATGTACGCCACAACATCGACCTTAGCATAGCTCGATTGTAAAGTATGACCATGCACTAACGCCCCTGCATCAGATGGATACACAGGCCCCCAAGCATCCTGAAGGGGAACAGAGCAGTTAGCAAGCCTCACTTGGAGATTGCACGGCGTGGCCATCTACGTAAGGGTACACAATTAATTAGATAATACATCAAACAAGTCTATCTAAGGAGCATTGCAGACATTGTAATTACCCCGGTTCGTTTGGAGGAAATTTGGCTTCGTCCATGTCTATCTCAGGGGTAGAAGTGTAGCTGCTCTGATGGTTGGTTGGGCTAAACTACATCTGTGGTTCTTGGGCTTACACGTTTTGTGCCTACCACTCCGTAACCACTCTTTACTCCATCCTTTCCTCAAAACTTCGTAGCTGACTATCAAACAACGCTCTAAGCCTTTCCTCAATTAGGGCTACTTGCCGATCCTCGCACTCGGCTTTGCTTCTCTTCCCACTTCGGTACATATTAGAGTCATTTGGAATCCTATTTTCTAGGGAACAAAAATACATAGGCCTCAGGTGCGACCCAGGTGCTTCTTATTTCCCAAGGCTATGGAGAGTATATCTTTCTCTCGTCTAAATTGAAAGATCCCTTGGAAGATTCTGTGCTCAATGATATTAGGCATTAGGACACTTCCTCATCAATGGGGTTAGCAAAGGGGGAACATATCCTGTGCAACTAGAGAGTTGGTGAAACCACGGTGCAACCCAACTAGAAAAAGTTTCAAAAAATTTTGAAAAAAATCATGGATGTACATCTCAGCTTACCCCATCTACATATAAAATTTTATGATCAAATTCGTTGTCCTCCTTCTGGACTACCTCGTTGTCCTCCCTTGTCCATTGTGCAATCTTGGCCGCGTACCCAGTTGAGCCAAGTTTGTGTGGGTCGGTGTTTTTTGACTGGATGGTCTTGTGCGGTGCACTTTGACACACAAACTCTTCTGTCGTCTTCAACTCAACAAATTGTCTCCACACATCTTCAGTGATGAACCTGTACTTCTGGAATTGAGTCATTTCCTTATTCACGTAATTAGTAACAAGGACGCTTTTGAAGTTCTTCCATGCCTGTCCCACCACTAGCAACACGTACCGTTGCAGTGCGGGCATGGCGTCTTGTGGGAGTTCGAACGACGCGAATCTTTCTATCACCAGATTATCGCACTCAACATCTGTCAGTGTCTTCCATAATGTATAGGTGATGGGGATCCTTTCACACCCAACGATCCCACACATGGATTGCCATGATGGTGTGTTGGTTCTAAGGCCTCTTAATATGCCTTCTTGGAACACACCTCTGATTTCCTGTGTTAGGCACCTCATTAGATCCATTCGACGACGAGGAATGAGGGGACGCCATCTTGTAGTGAAGATCATATAAGAGGCAAGTTGGTAACTAAACAAAATCATAGAGGCTCATAGAAGACGAAAGCAAGTAAATTTAAGCATTCTTTAGTACGTTTGTAATTGTATAATGCAAAGTTAAGAGTAGGTAAGTTAAGAGAAGCAAATTTAAGAGAAGGTAAGTTAAGAGAAGCAAATTTAAGAGAAGGTAAGTTAAGAGTTGTTTTGTACATACAAGGTTAAGAGAATCGATATTGCTTACAAGACCAATCAATATTATTGAACAAAGTAGATAATAAGATGATGATGTAAATTTGTTTGTGGTGCTCTTAGAAATTGAGCAAGTTTGAAGATTTTTAATCTTCAATCTCAATCACAAATAGGCTCAACAATCAATTAAGCAAGTATGGTTTTGAACCCTTACCACCTTATCATACACATTAAAGAATTGACAATTAAGATCACTATTTTAAAAGTCTAAGACCAGATTATATTCGAGTCAAGTAATGTTAATTAATCAACCGAATCAATATAGAAGATTAATACAAGTAGCTTAGCACTTCTACCAACAGATCTAAGTGCCAAAGTTCATATTAACATAATCAAATAAAGCAAGGATGTTGTAATCAATAGATATCAACCGAATCGGACTGTAATATTCAAATCAATGTCAAACAAGCTTACCAACTGAACTAAACAAAATATAGATAGAGAAGTGTGTTGTCAATAGAAGTAAAGTGATAGCAGGTTATGAACATTAATTGGACAAATAAGTGTATTGAATCAATACTTATTAGCATGCAAGTCTACTGCTTTAAGGCCAAACTCGCAATATTAACTGTTATGATCATTATTTCACTTATTATCATCATCAAGCAATGAGAAGGTGGCAAGGTGGAGTTTACATGACACAAACAGCATGTTATAAATCATGGAATACATATGCAGTTTTAATGCAATTTGCAGTTTTTGATTGAAGCATACTGGACTAAGAGATTGCACAAAAAGAGAAACTATATGGCAGCTAAAAACAATAACACATCATCGAACAATAAAAGGAACTCAAAAACTAAAATGTAGAAGCAAAATCACAGAACAAACAACTAGGATGATGAGCAAGTATGATTAGCTAAGCTAGCTGCAGAGGTGGGCGAGCATGTTGTTCTAGGACAAAACTTATGATATATTCAGAATTCAAAATAGTGTGCTGAAACTACACATGGATATGACAAAATTGTAGACAGACACAATGAAGCTAATAACAATTTGTTTATCAATATTCAAGCTGTCAAAAATGCTATTTGAATGTCGATATAGGGATGTTCATCACCAACTAGATTCGAATGTAAATATTACTAAGTCCCCTCTTTAGAATTTGATCAGCTTATTAGCAAAACATACATGAATATATAAGAGCCAGATTCTAACTTTTACACAGATTATAACCTCCATGCATATATAATCATCTTATTAGCAAAACATCCATGCATACATAAGAGCTAGATTCTAACTTTTACACAGGTTATAACCATCATGCATATATAATCATCTTATTAGCAAAACAACCATGCAAATCCATACTAGCTACACCAAGGATTAATCATGGAACCATACATAAATTTTAATCATGAAGAATTAAATCATAATTGTAGCATAAAGATTAATTTACATGCATTGCTGAATCACCTCACACAAAATCTATGAATAAGAGCATAAGTAAATTGATTGTAAGGTCTTCAACCAACAACCAATTCAGACATAAACCGCAGTGCATAATATTTACCATACTACATTGCAAATGAAACAAGCTCAAGGCTGAACATCTCAGTATACAACACTCTTATTAGTTTTCTTGCCAGATCTACCAACACTTACCATAGATTTAGGGGGAGGAAGTCATAAATTTAGTTCGAGGGGAGGACTTCTGGCACGGGCGGAGGTGATCGGAGGGAGGAGGGGGCAGAGGGAGGTGGAGGCAAGCGGCGACAAGGGCTACGGGTAGGGTGGAGGCAGAGGCAGTGGAGGAGATGGAGGGTAGGGCGCAGGCAGAGGTGGTGGAGGAGAGGAAGGCTAGGGCGCGGGTGGAGGCGGACAGCAACACAGGCTAGGGCACGATGGTGGAGGTGGATGGTGGTGCTAGCGCGATGATTTCGGGCAGAGTATATAACGATAGGGCTAGAAGGTCAGAACGATGGGGGTAGAAGAAATAGGAACCACATCGCAGACGGTTAAAGTATAGAACCCTCTGCGATGCAAATAACCTCATATAAATAATAGGCAT
Source organism: Guadua angustifolia (assembly GCA_036346375.1). NCBI lineage: Eukaryota > Viridiplantae > Streptophyta > Magnoliopsida > Poales > Poaceae > Guadua > Guadua angustifolia. The sequence continues at coordinate 53,565,315 of CM070508.1, forward strand.
AACATTTCACAAGTGGTACTAAACTCAGTGGGCAAAAGGCTTGGTCTGCATACGGGGGGTATTGGGTTTGAATCCCAGGGAAATTGATTTTTTTGTGCAAACTCGGCCCATCCCAAACAGTTGTAATGTTGAAGTGTTTGTGATGAGGGCTAGGGCGCGGTAGGGACAGGGGCAAGGCTAAGGCGCGAGCACTGTAAGGGCAAGTGGTAAGGGAATCACAAACGGTTCTAGTTTTGAACCGTCTGTGATTCTACACGTCACAGATGGTTCAAAACTAGAACCGTTCACGATGTGAATTTTTCTTTTTTCGCAGGTTAACATTAAGTACATTATTTTAAGACTGTTTTATTAGGTAGTTTATTTTTAAGTTGTTTTTTTGTGCATGTACTTTTGCAACACAAGTTAATTTTGTTATCCAACTTAAGATTTTCTAAAATTAATAATAAATTGTAACAAATACATCTCAGAAATAATAAATTTTTTCGGTTGTTTTTTCATGTCTGTTTTTTGTAAGAACTTTTCTTTAAGCCTTTTTTTTGTAAGTAGTTTTCTTGATGTTTGTTTTTTACCTAGTTTTTTAAGCATGTTTTTGTAAGTAGTTAAACTTGTATATAGTTTGTAATACATCAAATTAATCTTATCTACTACCAAATTAATTTTGTAATACATACATTTTAAATATATCTCATTAATTATAATACGTAGATACATCTCTAAAGGATCGAGATGACAAACAGAAAGGGGGTGAATGGTTGCAAAACAAAATTTTTCCCCACAAAATACTTCAACTAAGACCTCAAAAAGATCACACAAAAAAATCATGAAGGATCATAATATAAAACTGCTTTGAAGATTTTTCTTCGGACCGGTGCTCCTCAAATTCACCAACCCTCCAAAACCCGAACAACCAAATAACTATGTGTACCCCTAGCTTGCATGGATGAGAACCATGGAATATGTGGAGAATTTTTTGATCAAAATCCTGGTTTTCAAGTGTTGAAATAAAAATGAATCAATTCAAACCTTACTTTTAGAAAAGAGATTAAGCCAAATCACAAAAGTCACTTTCTAAAAAGCAAAAGCAGATTTTCTAGAAACTGTCCTCACTTGGAGTAGGTGGTTGGTAGACTTCTGGTGCTCTAAAAATTTTGCGAATTTATCTCCCTATGAGAAAATGAGTCTCAAAGTACTCCACCAAAAACCACCACAAAAAGGCTTGTAGAAAAATTAAGAAAAATTAAATACCATAAACTGTCAGGAACTTCGTACAGAAAGTTTGGGGCTCGGTATTCACCTCATGGTGCCCAAACGGTGAATCCAGTTGACTCCTAAATTTTTCAACAAATGGATATGGGAGCTACTCACCTTTTTCAATAAGAATCACTCAAAAATTAGTTTTATAGATTTTTATAAAAATCAAATACTAACTACTGTGCGAAGAACAAGTTCTGGACATAGTTTCAACTTGATAGAAAACTTGATTTCTAGTCTATTCTAGGGTGTAAGAGAGATGAAAAACCATATGAGCACACTAAAGACATCCTAGATTAGCAAAATTTAGAAGGAGGGGAGGCAAATCCAAATTACGAGAAAGTAAATTATAAAAATTTAAATACTGAATTTAAGACATAAAGTAAATGCGTAATATAAATTCAAGCACGAATGAAAAAGATTTTCATTTTTAGAAGGAGAATGTTTACAAAGCCTCACAACAAAGTAGGTAAAGCTCAAAGGAGCACAAAAACCTCTATAACCTTTAAGAGGAGGAGGCTACCCCCCCTCTATTTATACTACTCTTGGGCCACCTACCACCCTTGGATGAGTTCCTCAATCCTAGAGCACTCATCCAAGGGCTAGAATTAACCCACTCACACAGCCATGTAAGGGCTAACCCAAAACCTACACACATAATCGGTTTTCTTGCACAATTTTCAAAACATATTACCTAGCCCCGCTAACCTATCAACTAGATTGCAATCCAACGGCTCTCGTCGATCCACGCAGCATCTAGATAGCATCATTTCCTTTCCTTGTCTTCTTGGCTTGCACGAACTCCCTCTCTGATCATCTTCTAGTGATCCCCGATCGTCTGGACCTCCGACGCACCTCGCCTAGTCCCGATCATCCTCTGCCTCACCATGATCGAGCACCGTCATCCTGCAACCATCAAAGACAAGGAAAACCCCTCACATAGCAATGTCCAAAAAAGATATGCAATAATCATCACAAAATCCTTAATTAGATCATTAACGCTCAGAAGACCCGGTGCTATCGCCCAGCCAGTAGCACCGCGTTACCATGGCCTGTAGCATCGGGAAAGGCAACCAAAAACTCAAATTGCTTTAAATTAAAAATCCAATTCAAATCAAACTCAATTCCAAAGTAAACCTAGGCCTGGGCATTCGGTTCTTTCGATTAGGTTTATTTGGTTTTTTAAAAATTCAGTTTTTTAGATCTATAAACCGAACCGAAACCGAATAACTGAAAAAACTGAACCGAATAAACTAAATTAATTCGGTTTAGTTTTTTGATTATTCGGTTAACCGAATTTCCAACCAATAGGCAGCAATCAATACTGATCTTAGCAAACAAAGTGCATGCAATACAATGTCCAGGCGTGACTAATGACAAGCAACTAATTAACTAAAATACATTGTCCAGTATAGCACATCACACATCAATACTGATTAGCACATCACACATCAATACTAATTAGTAGATTAAGAGCTTTAGAAGTTCAAAGAAGTAGCATCAATGCGTCACTCCACTACTCCAGCATGTAGTAGCAGCATAGCCATGAGCCAAGACTGGCAATGCCCTCGTTAAGCTCAGCAAACCTCATGCCAACCCTCATGGAGTGCTTCAAGAACTTCTCAGCATAGTGGCAGACATATGACACCAGGGCATTGTACATTCTTACACTGTGAAATGACAAAATAAAAGTGTGAGCATTCTCCAGTTGCAAATTTCATAATGCAAAGCCAATAAATGAGTAGATTAGCCATTTACTCATCAAGCATAAATGAATTTGCAAGAGTATTGTGGGAAACAATAAGAAAATTGCAAATTCATGACGAAGCATTTATTCAAGCTACATGAAAGAATATGGTATTTAGACATAAGAAGAAGGATCATTATACTGGGCTATAATATTCACAATCATCATCCTTATTGACTTCATGAGTTTAAAACTATAAATCATGTCACATGTAGCGACATAAACCAGGCAAAAGACCAATCTTCCAACCTAAGTGATCTCGATGGCATGAAACAGTGATCAACTCTTGTGTAAACTAATGGAACCATTCAAACACTAATCTTAAACACCACCTTTGTGAACTCTTCAAGAACAATTTGCAAAAACAACTAGAGGTTATTGGAAATACCTCTGCACAATCTCAGTCTCGGTCTCACCCATTTGGCTATCACGATTTGTAGGGTTTTCTTCTGGCTCCACCATCTACAAATCAAACAAAAGTGCAACATAATGGTTAGTGATTGAAAATAAAAAAGAATCAGCAGAGCAGACTGGTGAGAAGGGAGGAAGGCGGCATGGCGCTGGTGAAACCTGGGGGCTGAAGCCGCGGTGCTACGTCGGTAGGTGGAGTCACATGGTCGCACTAGCCCCACCGCCCCACAAGTTCGCCTGCTGTAGCCGGCACCGCTAGTTCACCCGGTGCTTCGCCGGCGCCGCTATTGGTAGGGTACTAGGGTTTGCGATTGGGATTTGGGAATTGAATGGCGATGACTTGCAACCTTGCGGGTGGGTCGGTGACTCGGTGGCTCCGTGATTGTGGCTCGCTGGCTTGGCTGAGGGCTTAACTAACTAATTCAGTGAAGCGGTATTTTGGTTTTCCAAACTAAAAAAATGAACCGCAAACCATAAAGCGAATAGTATCAGAATAAAAACTGAACCACAAACCGTAAGCCAAAAAAACCGAAATATTCGATTAATTTGATTCGGTTCGGTTTGGTTTTTCGGTTTCAGTTTAAAAGTGCCTACCCCTAAGTAAACCATGCCCAAATTTAGTCAAATACTCATCACACACAAGTATAAACCTCCACATAGTCTTTCAATCCCCCCTTGATGAGAATATTGACAGATACATGAAAAGGCATAAATTTTAAGTTTAAAGAATGATAGAAGAAAGTAATTTGAATACAAAGCCAAACTTGGTTCAAAATAGAAATAGAGAACATGACCAAGTTGACGAAAAGAATTTTAGAGCTAATATCAAGAAAGAGCAAGTTTTCCATAAAAGCTCTAAAATATAATAACACGAGTAGGCTTATGATCCATAGAAGATAGCAAAAACTTTACCAAGATTATAAAAGGCAAGAAGCATTAAATTTTTTTTTCATGGTGCCTTTCTATGATTTCTCCCCCTTTTGGCAATATAGGCATTAAGAGAATATTTTCTCCCCCTTAATGTATGCATGCAACCTAGAAGAGCTTTGAAAATTATCCAAATGACTATAAAGACAAGATATGACACCAAGCTAGACAATTTCAAGTTAGACTAAACTAAGACATGTCCAAGTGCAAATAAGAAGATTTGCTTGCTAGCTTAGTTTTGTTTTAAAAGGATCAAGTTTAGCAATTTTTGACATGAGTAACACTTAGCATTAGTTTCAAATCTAGAAGCAAAGCCATTCAAAGGATCAAATGGAAAACTGAGAGTTCAACCTACTCAACACTTTAGGGAATCTAGGAGTACATACAAGGTCCTTTGAGCTTATTTTCTATGTGAAGAATTTTTTTAATACTTTGAAAGATATAGTGGGGTGTAAATGTGTAACATTATTTGCATTCTTTACCCACATTTGTTTGATTTTTTTTGTTAGCAATTTTCAAGCAATTGACTCAAGCCATATTCGATCATCTCAAGAAGGACTCTTAAGAGAATTATCTTGGTCATACACAACACATTCCAAGTTCATCCCAAGTACAATGGGAAGCTGTCCTGTGAATGTGAGGTGTCCAGTCTAATGCGCATAAAAAGAGTCAATTTTGCTTAATTGTTATTTTAGCACTAACCCTAGTCTTGTCCAAGCCGCGTTCGCTGCTGCCTTGGTGTCCAGGTTGGACACGCCTTCCCAAGCCTATTTAAGGCGCCACCAAGCCCCGTGCTGTGTTTTCCTCATTGTGTCGCACCCCCTCTATCCTCGCTATCACCTAAGAGTGCACCGTTCATCCTCGTGAGCTCGCCGAAGCAGTCTTGCCATGGCCAAGTGTTCTTCCCTATCATCTGGTAGCACTGGTGCATCTCCACTATCACCAGCTGCACCCTCATGTTGCCCGCATGCGCTTCAGATCACGCCATGTCGTAGCCGACCACGTTCGTGATTCTTCGCTATCTGATCTAGCCCTACTACTGGATGCACGACATGCAGCCAGTTCATGTTAGTGCCTTGTTAGCAGCTATGTTAGCCCTTTTGATAATGTGTCACCTCATTAGTAATGACGTCAGTGCCGCAGTTTGCCTGCGTCAGCCATGACATCAACTGTGCACCAGGTGCACGGTGAACCGCGTATTATACTATAGACCCGGTCCACCAAACCCTAGCTGACGTCAGCATTGCGCAATTAGTATATCTGTTTTACTTTAGAAAAATAAATCAAAAAATTTAGTTTTCTCTTTTTAAGCCTTTTTCTTTGAACTTAATCTTTCGAAGGCTCGTTCTCTCTCATACGAACGCCGATTGAGGCAATTCAAGTTTCTAAATTTTTCTAAAATCAAGCTCTACCTTTCAGAGCTATTTATTTTCAAATTTGAGCTTGTTTGAATCTCTGTTTGGTATTTATTTGTACTTGTTGCTTTCTTTTCTATAAACACGAATATCGAGGGAGCAAATAGAGAATTCCAAGATCAAGACTCAGCTATAGATCAGTAAGGCAAGTCGTATCCTTTGATCATATTGAACCTATGTTGGTAAAAGTACTTTGGTTATTACAATTGCATGCTATTTGTGTATCAATGTTTATGTCATTGGAATAGCTATGTACCTAGTTGAAATTATGACACCTTTATCATTGGAATGCCATGTATCCATTTTTAGCCACTAGGTGGGACATTACTAGTTGTACATGATCATATTACCAACATTGGGTAATTGTAGCTATGTTTAGACGTGCTTAGTTGTACGTTGGGATCCCTATCACATGTGAATTAATGTTAATCTTGACTTAATGATATATTGAAATGTGGTCATTAATCACTGTTGTGAAATTTGTAGTACCATGGAAGGGTTTGCCATTAGTCTTGGTTGAACAAAATGTTTTCCCTTGGGCAAGTGATCATGAAGTAAAGGGGGTCTTGCGTGAGACAACTTAAGAATTTAATCTTGTATGCCATTGAACTAGGCCTAACCGTACTACCACAAGTATGGTATGGGACAGACATAGCTGATTAATTTGCAATGTCTATCCTTCAGTACCGACAATTGGTAGTGTGGGTTCCGGGATGGACGGGTAGATTCATATGGCTCAAGAGGGGGCTCTGGAGGGGTGAAACCTTAGTGTGCAGTACCGAGATTGGATAGTGCATTGTAAAGGCTTTGTCATGATCTCTCTACCGACACACCAAAGGAAGTGTGTTAATAGCTTGGCAAGAAGAGATGATTATGTCTTGTGGGTAAAGCGGTACAACCTCTCCAGAGTGTAAACTATTCGAATAGCCATATCCGCAGTCTTGGACATGCCCAGGAATTTCACACAAGGTATAGAGTGTTTTCTAAAATTTGGGAATGTGGAATTTTTGGGATGGGAATGGAGAGCTCACTGTTGTTTTGTTGTCTAAAATTAATACTGTTGAATTTAGTGGTTTGATAATTGTTTTGGATGGTGTAGGGTGATGCCTCACCATTCTGTTCATGTTGTCTACCATTGATTTACCAGTTATTTATTATCTTTTATATAAATATGCTTTCAATCTATTACTATATTTCAATTTAAGTTAATGGTTTCCACAAATGAACCATATGGCTATCCTTTGTCAAACCTTGCATGAATATATTGATCATTTCCCTACGGCTTACTAAGTACTTTTTGTACTCATGGTTTTACACCTTTGTTGATCAGTTGATGAGGAATGATCAGGAAATAATGAATATCACGAGGAGGAATATTATGAAGACTACGTGGACTAGGAAGGAATTTCTCCAAACGATTGCTTGTGACATGTCGAATGGCCCATGTTATTTCTTTTTCACTACAATGGTTTATTCATTTCTTAAGCCCTTAAGGCATGGTGGTGTAAACTTTGACCATAAGGTCATTGGCTTTATTTAATAATAATTTACTTCTTTCTTTGTTATTTTGTTGTATGGAATGATATTTCATCTATGTTTGCACCTTGTGCACTAGCGTGATTTTGGACTAGTACAGTATACACAAAGGGTTTTGGATTTGCAAATTCAGGTCCTGGCACATATGTTTGTTTATACAAAGATGAGGAAAATATGAAGTATAGACAATGTTTGCATATTTACGGGCTATTATCTAAATCGGAGATGGAGGGAGATTGGATAGCAAAGGTACTTGAAGTGTAACCTGCCAGAGCCGATCCAATAGAACGTGGACGTTTGCTGGATTAACCGATACCAATTTTTTGTATGCAAGCTAACGAACAATACACTTGGAGGACTAAAAATTTTATACAAATTGAGGGTTTCTTCAAGCATATCATTGCTGTCGGCTGTAAGGTGAAGAAAAGAAGGACATGGGTAATTATTGGCTCCTCTATAACTAAAAAAGTCATGCTGATTGAAGTCCTCATTATCGATTTGAAAGAAGAAGGCTAGATATTTTCTTGCCCCCGACATGAGTGATCTTGGCCTCATTGCGATAACAGTGAATAAATCTTTCACTAAATGATAAGCTATTTTTGTATTCGACTTCTTGATCCTCTAGAGTTTCTTCAAGTAGAAAGGGGTCATTTTTTATGAGTTGATTTTAAATAATTGGCTAAATAGACAATAAACCCAGACTTAATGAACCACAGTGGGTCGCTAACATTGCCAACTGTATATGACCATATTACTGTGAAAAGCCAACTGCGTATTATGTGCATCATCTAGTGGACAGCCCCAAGAAATATTTTTCCCAATGCTAGCCAATTAACGACCCTCTACTAACTTTTCGGCTATTACTTGATAAACTTGAGTTGGTCCAAGAGAAGCACCACAAAAAAAAATTAGTCAAGCCATATATTTAGAAAAGCTATGTGTTCCTTGTCGTACACTAGGCTGATTCCTTTATTATTACTGATATATTTGCTCTAACCATCTCCCTTGGAGTGTATTAACTTATGCTAAGGTTTGGTGCTAAAGGCCAACACTTGGTCTAGGTTCAGCCTCAAACAACAAAGCTATGATATGTCCAATGGAGTTGGGCCGATTGGACCTATCCTGGACATAAAAGAATTGAAGTTGTCTAGCCAAAGTTACATGCCATGGCCACTAAGGGCTCATTGGCTTCAGGATCGGCTAAGGATAAAGGAAGACACTCTGCTATTCCCATCTATTCCCACATAACCATTTTCTATGAAGCTAGCCAATTGTACCACTCCGTCAACCCTTTAAAGTTGTAGGTCAAGGCCTAAAACTTTTGCACCACCCTTTTATGATATATTCAGGAGCTGACAATGTAAGATGAGGAATTTCTTGTTCTATGACGACTGATGGGTTGAGGTTTCCTACTAGACCTAAATAATACTAGTCATTACTATCGGGTATGGGGATGAATACCTGATGAGGATCCACTTTGGAGTTTGCCAAGCCAATGAGAATTCACAAGCAGGAATAAGCTGATGAAATGGAATGTTGGCAAAAGCTAGTGATGGGAAAAGGAATGAACAAACCGATAATGAGGGGTTCAAGTGTTCGAGTGTGTGAAAATGACAAGGGTGTGGTGTAGTATTAATAATATGGGTAAAACCTAGTAGCATTTGGCAGGTAATTTTCCTAAAGTTTTATGACCAGTCATGGTGAAAGTACTCGTCTCAATGATTTTAGGTTAAATAAATGAAGCAATTGTAGAGAGAAACAATGATAGTTATGCTGCAATTCATGTTGAAGCCAACAAAAGAAGATTTTTGGAAGATTAGTATCATCTCCCAAAAATGAGGGCATGTGTTGGCACCATAGTTTGGCAAGATATATGGTTGATTTGTCAGGTGAATTAAATTTGGATATCTAGCTGACATCAGTTCAAAAAATGAATTTTATCTTCAAATAGAGGGAGGCTAATACAGTTCATGGTTTGTGACAAATCAGAGAAGGATACGATTGGCCTGCACACTTTAAAATGGACCAAAGGTGAGCTGAAGAACAACGAATAATCAGTCAAACAACTCGCATATACATTTTTGTACTTTCTATTGACTACGATTAGCCTTTGTAACTTAGAATTTCTTTATCATTCTTTTTTATCAACAAAGTTACGCATCGCCAATTTACCCAAGTTTGTTTTTCTCCGATCTTGTTGCTCATCACCCTTTTTGGGAAAATCTGCCTTTATCAAATCATCTAATCAACCATGACAAGCTATTTAGATTTATTGTTACATGTGATGTAATTGACTAAATAGCTGTTTGCATCCCATTTCTATTGAAAAACTAATCAGATAAAATAGCTGTTTAGATCATAATTTTCTTGCAGATTGTAGGATCAAATTGGCTGGCACGCCATGAACCAATTAAACCTAGTGTTTGATTCTCTTTGAGCCAATCAATCCTTCATCATATTTTTCTCTACCAACACTAGTATAAAAATATTTTAGGAAAATAGTGATTTTCTATTTTTCTAGATTTATCTTTTATTCAAATGTTTTGAGAGCCTATCCTTCCTCATGCGAGCTTTGATTGAGGTGATTCAAGTTTATAAAAATTTGTAAAATTAATCTCTATTTAATGGTGAATTTTATTTGATTTTTGGAGTTTGTTTGCTCTCTAGTTTGGTATTTATTTTGTGTTTTATCTCGATTTACATAGAAGTCGAAGTGCTTGGATCATGCAAGAGTGAAGTGTTGATCGAACACCAAGGTTTAGAGCAGGAACAAAATCTTTGTTAACACAGGAAAACAGTAGGAGAGTCTCCTACTATGATAGAATTAAAATATTTTGTTGTGCCAAGCAGGGAGGAACATGGGAGAGTGGTGGAAAGAAGGGAAAGCCTCTAGAAAGATGCAGGAAAAAGAAGAGGAATGCTACCCTAGTTGAGCTGTCAGATAAAAGGAAAAAGAGGATTACAAATCATTTAGCGAGGGGGTGAAAGTATGTTTAATAGATGCCATGAGCCTGACCAGGTGTAACCTAGCATTGGCAAAGAAATCTTCTTGCTAATCCTCTACGGATTGCTGTCTTCTTGAAAATATTTTGGTTTTTCTTTTTCCAAATCTGCCTGATCGCAATGATGAAATTTCCATGAAACAAGGATAGGTTAAATTCTACTTACCTGTTTCAATCCTTTGAAAAATGTCTACCAATGTGTCCCATTGAATGCCAAAAATGGTTTGTATACCTTTTCCCAAATCGCGAAGCCTTGAGCTTGGATGTACGCCTCCATCTTCACTTTTCAAAACTGAAAATCAACAACATCGAAAACACAAGGTTTTGTCAAATACCTGTCCATCGATACGATTTCTAATCACTGGTTAAGATTAATTAGAAAAACTTAGGCTCTGCTACCACTTGTAGGATCAATATATAGTAAATTAGCAATCAAAGGAGAAGGTGAATGATTGCGCGGAAGCTAAAACCAAATTTTTTATGATTTTTGAAACACCCCAATTTGGACTCAAATTGCCTTAGCAACATCGTCATAGCTAACCCCAATAGCACGTAAATTGCTAAGAATTTTATTGAAACGTGCAAAGAAATCATCTAACGACTCACCAGTTTTCATCTCAAATCGCATCTATTCTTTCTTATATATATCCTAGCGAACTTCTTTGACTATGTTAGAACCCTCATGATAATCACAAAGAGATTTCCATGCCTCATATGTAGACTTGAGATGGATCACGTGATCGAAGTCGGTTCTTTCCAATCCTTGGATGATCAAATTTCATGCTTTGCTATTCGCTTCCACATATGCTCGATTGGTTTTTTAGACATGACAAATAAACATAATAACCTCATCGTAACTCCAGTTGCTTATTCTTTTGTATAAAAATTAGTCATTCACGATGATTGGCACGTGTGTAACTAGTTTCCTCAGTTTCATCTTCCTCAACCATCGTTATGAAATTTTCAATAGAAGGCAACTTGTCAAATTGATTGTATTCTTTCTCATCTGCTACATTCTCAACTCTGACAATCCTTCTTGTTCCCTTATGAACTACGTGGTGGTTCTTGTTGGATGGGTCAGTTGCATAGAAGACTTGACACAACTTGGTTAGCAAATATGAATGATTCGTCTTTACATCTGACACATTCGAGGTCAATAGTAGTGACATTGTACTTGTCAATTTTCAACTGCTGGAGGTGGACCCAACAATACCAAAATAAGGGAATCTTGAAAAGTATGCAGTCGAGTTCCCAAATCTCCTCTATGAACCTATAGTATGAGTTCCTCATCGACCTAGTGGTATTGGATGCATCTATGCAGACACAACTATTCTAGTCTATGCTGTTCATATACTGATCTCTCGTGTAAAATTTGCACCCATTTAAATTTTATTCTTTCCATGTCACAACTATAAATATTGTTCCTATTGCCAACCATGTTAGCGTATCACTTGACGAGTTCTTAGTGATGAGTCGCTCCTTCAACTATTTGTTGAACTGAAGGTTGTGCTGTTTCATGATCCAAGATTATTTTCTTGCTAGATTCTCTTGCTGTACATAGCAAGTGCTTTTGATCATCAATATATGGGGATACTATAGCTATGTGTTGTAAAACTGTGAAATGGGTTTTTGTATACACTATCAGATCAAACATGAGTGATTTTCTTTTGATGGTCATGATACCCTTGAGACTCCTCATGTCAAGATCGAAGCATACCTATCTGTTCGACCTGAGTTACGTAAACAATGCAGAATTCTATGACCTCTTCAGTTGCATATCCTTCAACAATGCTACCCTCCGATCAAGATGGATTTCGTACATAGGACTTGAGAATTTCCATATACCTCTCGAACAGGTACATGCTACATAGGAACACAGGTCCGCACATCTTTATCTCTATCATAAGGTGAACAATGGGATGGACCATGATATCAAAAATTAACGGAGGGAAATACAACTCAAGATTACATAAAGTCATCACCACATCGGCCTGCAGAGCATCTAATCGTATGGACCTTTTAAGCAATTGTGCTAAAGAAATAACCAACCTCATGATTGTCTCCCAGACCTTGATCGGCAAAATACTTCTAATTGTGACAGGGAGCATCTGTGCCATTAGCACATGACAATCACGAGACCTCATGCCAATTAATTTCAAATATTGCATTAAAACAAGTCTCTTCATATTGGAGGATTAACCTGACAGAACTATCACACCATACAAGCACTAACATAGTTCAGTTCTATCAATCTTAGTTAGAGCGTCATAAGCAAGTTCATAGTACATTCAGCCTTTATTGGTCTCTTTAGGTAATAACTTAAGTCTGATGCTCATATCGACCAAGTCAAGATGTTCGTTAATACCATCCTTTATTTTGTCCTTAATGTTTAGTAAGAGACCAATCAAACTATCACATATATTCTTCTCTACGTACATGATGTCGATGCAGTGGTGAATTTCTAGGTGTTACCAATAAGGTAGATAATACAATATTGATATCTTCTTCTATATGTTCTTATTATGTGATTCTTCTTCCATATGCCCTAAGTGGGTCGAGGCTCTATATTATATATTGTCTTGATATATCATAGACGGTTTTATGAGAAAACCATCTGTCGACGTTTGTTGTCGGTAATAATAATTATGGGGCTAGACGCTGGATCCAAATTCGATGGTAACACAAGACACGGGTTTATACAGATTTAGGCCCTCACGGAGGAGGTAATACCATAGTCCTGTGTTCTGGGATTCGGTGTTGTTGTTTGTGGTGTTGTGCCTCGAACTGGGGTCCCCTGCCCCCTTTATATAGTCAGGGGGTAGGGTTACAAGGAGGAGTTCTAGTCAGTTACAAGATGGACATTCTATCTTTGGCCTTTCTTGTCAAACACGTTAGCTTTCAGGATTACGATCATATCTTTCCTACTAAGGGTCAATTACTATCTTCAGGCCTTCCTTGTTGGATACGGCAGTGGAAGTCGAGGTAGCGCCCGTCTCTGTGTAGCCGGCTCGGCCCATCCCCTCTTGGGTGGTCCTCGCTGCCCACCATGTAGATACCCGAGGTTTATGTACTCCACAGTAGCCCCCGAGTGCTTTGCGATCGAGTTTCCGCCTTTCTGGTCGCATCCCAACCGAGTTGTGCTTCACTCCGAGTGCTTCCAGTTCTTGACGCAGCTTCTCGACTGGTCTCCTCTCTATGTCGCGTGCTCTATTGCGGGCAAGAAGATTGTAAAGGACTCAATAGAGCTTCACGTGTTGGGAATTATGAGTGGTACCCAGCCCAATCATTGGGATACTGGCAGTCGGCCCATCCTGGGGCGTACCATTATTTAAATAGGATTTGGACAAGCGGTACTTGTACCCGACTGTCGCGGTGTACAGCTGGCGGCCCATCATGGGGCGTACCGTGGTTTAGACGAGTGGTACCTGCACCCGACTGTCATGGTGTACAGCTGGCAGCCCATCATGGGGCGTACCATGGTTTAGTCGAGTGGTACCTGCACCCGACTGTCACGGTGTATAGCTGGCGGCCCATCATGGGGAGTACCCTCGAAACCCTTATTCAGAATCAACTCATGATATCCGATTCTGACTTGTGCGGTAACCGACAGCCAACTCAACATTTGGCATATTATGAGAAGACATTTTAATTTGGTTTGGTAGGTACCCAAATCCCACTTGACACGGTGACTAGCAGTCGGTCCATCATGGGGCGTACCATATCCCAAGCTAGATTTGGTTGAGCGATACCTGTGCCTGACCGTCGCGGTGCACAGCTAGCGGCCCATCGTGGGGCGTACCCTAGGTTAGGCCCAAACCATTTTCGCGGAAGTTAAAACGCTTCTCCCGCCCAAGGGCGAAAACCTAGCGCCACTTCCTTTAAATACAAGACTTAATGCGAGCAAAGGGTTTTACCCTCCACTGCGTGCACTTGCCTCTTCGTCTTCTAAATTTTGCAGCGTGTTCCGCCGCTAGGGTTAGCCGCTGCCGCGCTCCAGATCCTGTGCCGCCGCTGGTCCATTCCATCACCGCACACTACAGAACTAAGTTTTCTTCTGCTGCCCCCATCTGCGCTGAAGATGTCTTCTTCCCCCTCCAAGGATGCCTCCGCATCATCCTCACCCAAGGATTGGTCTACCTCGGTGACGACGGAGGAGCGCCTGGAGGAGCCGGAGTCCTCTCGGTGCTGGAGTTGATTTGTGGGTGCCCGGCGATGGATGAGTCCTCTCCCACTCCTCGGTCTGAGGAGATCGTGGTTTTTGAATCCTTCTTCCAGCGCGGGTTTGGTCTTCCTGCCTGCGCTTTCCTTTGCGGTCCTCTAAATTTTTATAAGATCGAGTTGATTCATTTGAACCCTAACTCCATCTTGCAAATTTCCATTTTGTCCACCTCTGTGAGGCATTCATCAGCATTTGCCCCTACTTCGATCTCTTTCACCACCTTTTTCTTCTCAAACCCTATCCGAGCAAGAGCGCCCCTAAGGTGATTGGGGTGCTGGCTTCCAGTTGCGCGATGGACTAAAGAAGTCTTATTTCTCTATCCCCTTCAGAACCTCCAACAAGGGTTGGCACCAAGAATAGTTTTATTGCGCCAATCCCGATCCTTTTCTTTCTTCTTTTGTCAGGTAGAAGCCCAAATTTTCTTCTTCTTGGGTCTCAGTTCCCTTGTAGTCGGTATTGCTGTTAGCTTTGCCGCCCGCCGAGTGCACCCCCTCAAGGTTCGAGTACAGTGGGGAATCTGACCCCACTTGGGAAGTATCCGAGCCAATCCCGGACGAAGTGTTGCTCAACCGGCTGGGTGACTTATTCGCCCCGGGCACCTAACTCCACAATAAGGGGTGCCTGAAGCCCTTCAACGTGATGCGTACCCCTCCTCAAGTAAATATCTTTTGCCCACCAGTACTTGATCTTTGATCTCTGAGTGACTGTTAACTGATTCCATGCTTGTCACCATCTAGAGGAGCGATGCGCTTTCTTCTCTGACGCTCTGCTCCCCGACATCCCTTGGCACAAGGGTGTTTGAGGACAGCCAATTTCTACCGAGGAGCCGAAAAGGAAGAAGGGAAGAAGCCTACAGCTAAGGTGCCTCTGGGTCCTCAACGCTCGGCTGGGGGCCCGACATTCTGAGAGCCTAGGGCTCAGCCTTCAACAGGGCCAGCGCCGTCGCCTGCAAGGTCTAGTGTGCAGCCGGGTTCCTCTGCAAGTGGCTCAACCACTCAGAAAGGGCTCAGAATAAAAATAAAGAAGTCCAACAGGTTAGTTTTCCTATTGACTCTTACTCTTGTTTTGTAGGATCATGTCCTGATCACTCCCTTTAACAAGAAGCCATCTGATGATATCCCTGTGGACGCGCCAACTGGGACAACTCAGGAAACCAAACCTGAGGACATTCCTGATCAAGCCAAGGTGAGCTCGTCGACTGCTGCTGCACCCAAGGACGCCGAAGCAGTCCCCGAATCAAAGCCGTCTTTGTCGCCGCCTCACACTTAACTTGAGCCGACCACAAGTCCGATGGCCCAGGAGCCCACCACCTGTTCCTCCCCTCTAGTGGAGGAAATTCTTCGAGAGCCACAATCGCCCCCATGCCCCAAATCTCCACTTCAAGCCACGTGGCGCAATGTGGGAAGTGAGTGGGAGGTTGTTGGCGATGAGGCGAAGGAGAATGAGAGGAGGGAGCTTTATGAGCACACCGTTGCATGTGCCCGACTGGTTTGACCCCTTTTTCCTTATTGATTTTAAATTCATCTGAGTGTTTTTTGTTATGCATTCTGCCCGACTAGTCTAAACCCTGAGCGAAGGGACTCGGCTCATGACTCTTTGTCCCAGGCATGCTTTCCGAGTGACTAGAATTCGCCGTTCATGGGGTCAGAGCTTCACTACTCGGAATTAACAAACTCAGATTCATTTGCAACCGTTAAGTAAAAGAAGCAAACACGTCTCAGAAAAATATGTGCGCGCACACTATTAAGTATAGCCCCCGACTTACTGCTTAGTTGGATAACAACTAAGTAGCAAGTCAAGAAAAAACTTTATTCATAATGACATAATTGAGTACAAGATTTAAGTGTAGAAGCGACGTAGCTACTCTATGTTCCATGTGTTGCCGATGATCATGCCGTCCTCGCGCTTGAGTCTATAAGCCCCTGGGCGTGTCACTTCATCGACGATGTAAGGGCCTTCCCATGTTGGAGAGAGCTTATGCTCGCTTTTCTGATTCTTTCTTAGAACCAGATCTCTTTTAGAGAAAGCGTGGCCTCGAACATTGCGATCGTGATAGCGACGTAAGCCCCGAAGGTACTTAGCCGATTGGATTGCTGCTATGGGATGTATACACCCCAGGTATCTGCAAAGTAGGCCTGTGAGGCCCAACTGAACAAGGCTGAGTCGGGCTGACTGCAGATAAATAGAAGCTACCAAGGGGCGCCAAGACATGCCAAACAAGGAAGCCCTGGAGATAGCAACCGATCTAGATTAGGTAGGATACGATTGTAATCCATACCGTTGCAATACGGATAGGTACATGAGTTATAATCCTTACTTTGTATCCGACTAAGACTCTCTTTGTAACCGCCCTTCTCTGCTATACAAAGAGAGGGACGGGAGAACATCACCATACAATCTCATCAGCGAATAGCTAGCCACATATAATTCCAGAGCACAGGACTAGGGTATTATCTCCTCCGAGAGAGCCCGAACCTGTATATATCTTGTGTCTTGTGCAACCATCGAGTTTGGATCCAGCACCTATCCCCCTTTTCATTATTGCCGACAACAAATGTCAACAGTTGGCGCGCCAGGTAGGGGCTGCGCTAAGATCAATCTAAGCAGGCTTGATGGCGATCTTCAACGAAGTCATGGCCACCTTCGCTCTGACCCTAGCATTCCGTTTCGGAAGTCTGGATTTCATCGCCGACGATTTTGGCCAACTCACCCTTTCAGATTCGAATCAGATCCAATCTGGAAGTGATTCTGCTGCTCTCCTAGCCGGGCAACCACTCGGATCGAGGTCCGGCATGGCCATCTGTCGCCCGGATGGTAAGCCAAAAGTTTGTCCCCCGGTTTGAGCAAGAGCTGGCCAAGGACGAGTCCCGAGTGGAGAAGAACGCCAGAAAACCACTCGGATTTAAAGGTCAGCCCAACCTATCGTTTTGTTCTTTTGATCCAGAAGGCAGGGCAGAAAGTTTTCAAGGCTTTCGCGGCATTTTCGTAATTGAAGACCCACGAACTGAGTCCCAGCAGCAGAAGGATGCTGCGAATGCTGCAGAGGCAGAGCGCCTTCGTCAAGAAGCCCACGCAAAGTCTCTCCAGGCCAAAGGCCACAATGTTAATGAAGAACTTCTGCGGATGAAGATGGGAAACCAATCAGTTTTTCATACTCCACAGCAGAATATTGTAGCTTCAAAGACGCTCCTCGACACATTAGGACCAATGCTCGGTTCCAGCATGGTGCTGCAAGGGTTAAAAGCAAGGATTTTTTATCGTCTCAAGCCATATGCTACTCGATGGGTAAAAGAATTGCCTTCGGTGCTCTGGGGGCCGAGAACCACTCCCAGCAGGGCTACCGGGCAGTCACCTTTTTTCCTAGTATATGGCTCAGAAGCAGTTTTACCTACCGAGTTGACATTCGGATCCCCTCGGGTTCGGAATTACAAGGAGGCCGAGTCAGAGGAGAACAGGATAGAACATATCGATCGATTGGAGGAGGCCAGGGAAGTTGCAGCAATCCAGTCGGCCAAGTACCTCCAGGGCTTGCGCTGCTACCATGACCGAAATGTTCGGGGCTGTGCTTTCTCTAAGGGAGATCTGCTCCTAATAAAGAATCAAAAATGCGAGTACAAGCTCTCTCCAAGCTGGGAAGGCCCCTACATCATCGACGAGGTGACACGCCCGGGGGCCTACAGACTTAGGCAGGAAGATGGTGCTATCATCAGCAACTCATGGAACATAGAGCAGCTACGTCGTTTTTACTCTTAAAAATACTGTACATTAGCTATGCCGTTTGTGAATAAAATTTTTTCTTGACTTGCTACTCAATTGATGCTCAATTAAGTAGTAAGTCGTGGGCTACACCTAATAGTGTTGCTTATGCACAACCCTTCTTGTGAATCATCTATCATCGTTTTTTCTCCCTAGTGATCGTGATTAAGTCCGAGTATTTTAGTTCTTGATTGTGAAACCCTGACCCATGAACGGAAAAATCTAGCTACTCAAAAAAGCGTGCCTGGGAAAAAAGGCCATGTGCCAACTCTCGATGCTCGGGGCTAGACTAGTTGGTCAGGGCGCTTAAACATAAAGGACAAAAAAACCACTCGGATAGGTCGAAAGATCAAAAGGGGAAAAGAAAGAGTAGGCACCATCAAGATAATATTACATAAGATAATATTGTCCCACATACTTAAAGTCTATATACACCAAAACATCGCATAACTATTTTTTGCAGAAATTACAAAGACTACGCCCGGCGCACGCGCCCCACGGCCTCAATGAGGGCGTCCCGAGCCTCGACAAGCTTCGGGATGACCTCGATCAAAACGTCGACGGTGGCGGCATCGTGGGCCACGGCCTCCTCCTCCGCGATCTCGGCCATGGCCAGCTCGTATAGAGCCCAAAGATCGGCGAGGTCGTCCTCTTCTTCGACAGGAGGCGGGGGGCCCTCATCTTCGAAATCGAACATCAGCTCCTCCGTTGGAGGTGGAGACGGCGGGGCCTCATCATCAGACAGAAAAAGCTCGCGGAAGGACGCCATGAAGGATCTAAAGAAAAAGAATTTAGAGAAGGGTGATCGCTCACGCAGCGGTTACGCCCTTATATGCACGAAGAGCGGAAGTCAAGCAGTGAGCAGGAAAAGCCAAATGCAGAACTTGCAGCGATCAAGAGGACGTACGGATGCAAGCTCCGAAGCGGCGGACGAAGGAGTCCTTGAAGAAAGAAGATGAAGAAGCATCTGGATTGCGGTAGTGCGCAGCAGACCGCTGCGTTCGAGGCAAGACTCACTCTTATAAGGAGCGACGTCAGCCTCTGCCTTAAGCGGGAAAACGCTTCATCTTCCGTGTGTACTAGGCATGACTTAGCGCACGTCTCGGGATGGGCCAGGCGACACGCATGATAATTGCTATGCACAGAAGCCTCAAGATGGGCCGAATTCAATTTAGGATATGGTATGCCCCACGACGGGCCGAAAGCCAATGACTGCATTAGAACGGCAATTGGGTACCTTCCAAATCAAATTCAACCCCAAAAAAAAGGGGTCTCTCAACTACAACATTCAAAAGCAAGACACATGCTCAATCGCAGCTAAGCAAGAGTTAGAAGGCCCAATCTTGGGAAATAAGAAGGCATCTTACCAGAGGTGGAGGGTTCGATTTCTTAAAGGGTCTTGGGCATCCATCATTGATGATCTGGACGCCCGGGGCAAAGAGGTCAGCCAGGCGGCTAAGGAGCACTTTCCTGGGAATCGGCTCAAGAACCTCCCGAGTAGGATCAGTCGGTCCTTCATGTTCGTATCCTGGATGAACTCGCTCCTTCAGGGGTTGTACTCGGCGGGAGCTAAAACTGAGAACGATGGCTACTCCAGTGAGTCCGTTCTCCTTCAGTTCAGCAATCAACCCCATAAGGTCTACCACCTGGTCCATCCCGTCACCCGTGGGAAGCGACGTCAAATTGATCGAGGGCTTGGGTGGCATTCCAGAAAAAGCAGGCAGGGAAGGCTTAGGGTTGGAATAATAAAACCACTCTTGGTGCCAGCCTTTATTTGAGGTTTTGAAGGGAATGGCAAAATAGGCTCTTTTCAGGCTGTCCCTCAGCTGGAATCTGGCGCCTTCGACAGCTTTGGAGGAATTCTTGCTGGGGAAAGGCTTGAGGAGGAAAAGATGATGAAAAAGATTGAAATATGGGCGAATGCCAAGAAAAGCCTCGCAAAGGTGAACAAAAATGACAATTTAGAGGATGGAATTGGGGTTGAGATGAGTTAATTCAATTCCATAAAATTCAAGAAGACTACGAAAAAAGGCGCAGGCGGGAAGGCCAAATCCGTGCAAAAAGAAAGATTCAAAAACAATCACCTCTTCAGTGCGAGCGTGGGGCAGGATTCACCCACAGCAGGACGAGTAGAAAGCATCACCAATGGGGGGAAAATGCCGGCGTAGACTAGTTCTTCCAGCCGCTTATCCGTCGTCGCCGAGGTGGCCCAATCCTTTGCCAAGGCGGATGAAGGAGCGTTCGTAGGGGAAGGAGAAGACATTGTTTGGGCAAAAGAAACTTGCGATCACGTTGGATTGGGGTGGTGAGGGATGCTAACCTTGGCGGCGGAGGTTGCAAGAGAAACGCTGAAGATAGGAAGACGAAGGGGCAAATGAGAACAGTGCGCAGAAAGCCGTCTCAGTCGCACCTAGTCTCATATTTATAGGGAGCGATGCTAATTTTCGCCTTGAGCGGGAAAACGCTTCGCCTTCCGCATGTCTTGGGGTTGCCCTAGGGCGTGCTTCAAGATGGGCCTGCGGCCGTATGTAGGGAATCACTGTATATAGGCACAATTGGGCCGAAAGACCAATTTGGAAAATGGTATGCCCCACGATGGCCAATGACCGCATCAGACGGAATTTGGATACCTTCCAAATTGAAACATCCTCTTATGATATGCCTCATGTCAGGTCATGTGCTGGATACCATTAAAAAAAGGGATCATATATCATAAAGATAGTTCGAAAATAGATATTCCAGAGGTATGCCTCATGATAGGTCATTAGCCGTATGCTGCAAAAAGGCAGATACAGGTACCGCTTGGATATATCATGGTACGCCTCACGACAGGCCAAAAGCTGTGCGCCCTGGCGCACAGGTACCACTCGGCTAAGAGCCAACCCGAATGGAGAAATTCTCCATGTCGAGTCGTACGCTGGCTCAATAAATTGGGTCGGAAACCACTTGGAATAATTGCACGTGGAGTTCTATCGAGTCCTTCACGACCTCCTTGTCTACTACGAAGCACTCGGCTGAAAAGCAGGGCAGTCGGGAAGTCTTGACAAAAAGAAGGCAATCTGACCGCGAAGCACTCGGGGCTACTATGGGATGTATACACCCCAGGTATCTGCAAAGTAGGCCTGCGAGGCCCAACTAAACAAGGTTGGGTCGGGCTGACTGCAGATAAATAGAAGCTACCAAGGGGCGCCAAGACGTGCCAAACAAGGAAGCCCTAGAGATAGCAACCGATCCAAATTAGGTAGGATACGATTGTAATCCATACTGTTGCAATACGGATAGGTACATGAGTTATAATCCTTACTTTGTATCCAATTAGGACTCTTTTTGTAACCGCCCTTCTCTGCTATATAAAGGGAGGGACGGGAGAACATCACCATACAAAAAGAGAAGGGCGGGCGAATAGCTAGCCACATATAATTCCAGAGCACAGGACTAGGGTATTATCTCCTCCGCGAGAGCCCGAACCTGTATACATCTTGTGTCTTGTGCAACCATCAAGTTTGGATCCAGCGCCTAGCCCCCTTTTCATTATTGCCGACAACAAACGTCGATAGTTGCAATGTCCTTGGCCTCTTTCAATTGGTCAAGATCTTCTAGTCGGTTTTCTTTCGACTTGGCTTCTTTGTATTTCTAAACCTGTGGGGATCCGAATTTCAACTCGGTAGGTAAGACCGCCTCTAAACCATACACTAGAAAAAAGGTGACTGCCCAGTTGCCCTGCTAGGAGTAATCCTAAGCTCCCAGAGCACCGACGGCAATTCTTTGACCCATCGGTAGCATATGGTTTAAGACGATCAAATATTCTTGGCTTTAATCCTTGCAGCACCATGCCATTGGCTCATTCGACCTGTCCATTATTTCAGGGATGTCCACAGAAGCGAACCAGTTAAGTGCCATTATCTGTGATAATTCTATTCGGCATGCCAAATCTGACCACAATTTCTTGAAAGAATTCTTTAGCCTTGGCTGCTGTGATCGTGGCAACTGGTTTGGTCTCAATCCACTTCATGAATTTGTCGATGGCGATGAAGAGATGAGTAAAACCACCTTGAGCATTCTTCAAGGGTCTAACCCTATCAAGCCCCCAAATTGCGAATGGCCAGTGATCGAATAGTCTCAGAGCTCTGTGTCAAGACGCACCCATCGAGCAAAAACCGACGGCCTTCGTGATGTACGGATGATTTCTCTCGCACTATTATCGCAATCGGCCGAAAAACCTTGATGATAAGCCTTTCCGATATAGAGCCCAGATGAGTGTCTCGTACTCGGTGGCATTGTTTCATGCTGGAAAATGAATTTGAAGAACGTATTTCAATCGTTCCCCTCTTGGAGAGATGAGCACTATGCCTGCCCCCGCTCCGCTGAGCATGAGAGAGCCATCGAAGTACATTGCCCAATACTCAAGCTCTTCAACGGCTATGGGATTTTGCAGTTCTATCGACTCGGCATTGAAGTTAGTGAGTGCTTGTGATTTGATGGCAGTTCGTGGCTTGAATAAAATTTTGAAGGGTCCGAGCTCGACTACCCACTTTGCAATTCTCTCAGTGGCTTCCCAGTTGTGGAATATGTCTCTGATCGGAAAAGAAGTGACCACCGAAATCGTGTGCTCTTGAAAATAATGCTCGAGCCAGAGCGTAATCAAGACGCATACGATTGTTTCTATATTTATGGTACAGTACCTTGGCGACTCGCCCAATACTACCGATTTAAATAAACTAGGTGTTGAACTTTCTGTAGGTGTCCTGCCTCCTCCCGCTACACAACGATTGCAGCGCTGACTACATGACTTGTTGCTGCTATGTAAAGCATAAGGGGTTCCTCGGGCATCGGTGAAACCAATACTGGAGATGTGGTCAGGAACGTCTTGAGATCCTCAAAAACTTGTTGGGCCCTGGGAGTCCATGGAATTTGTCCTGCTTCTTAAGGAACTTGAAAAACGGCATTCTCCGCATCCCTAGGCAGGAAA
This sequence comes from Guadua angustifolia, assembly GCA_036346375.1. NCBI lineage: Eukaryota > Viridiplantae > Streptophyta > Magnoliopsida > Poales > Poaceae > Guadua > Guadua angustifolia. The sequence goes on from CM070508.1 coordinate 53,588,548, forward strand.
TAAATCTGCCAAGTGCGACCATGCATCCTGTGAGCTTCTGGATGTCCTTCTGGCAAGTCGGGGGTTTCATCTTCATAATGGTGTTGATCTTCTCCAGGTTTGCTTTGATACCACGATGAGACGATGAATCCAAGTAGCTTTCCCGAAGGGACTCTGAAGACACACTTCTCGGGGTTGAGCTTCATCTTGTAGACCCATAGGCTTTCGAACATCTCAGCCAAATCAGAGACGAGGTCCTCCATTTTTCGAGATTTGAAAACAACATCATCCACGTATGCCTCCATGTTGTGTCCGAGTTGAGTGTGAAAACACCGTTGTATCACGCGCTGATAGGTTGCGATAGCGTTTTTCAACCCGAATGGCATTGTGACGTAGCAGAAAGCCCCAAATGGTGTGATGAATGAAGTCTTAATGCAGTCTTCTTCTTTTAGACAGATCTGGTGATACTCCGGGTAGGCATCTAGGAAACTCAAGAGCTCGCACTTGGTGGTTGAGTCCACCACCTGATCGATGCGAGGTAGCCCGAATGGATCTTTTGGGCACGCCTTGTTAAGATCAGTATAATCAACACACATGCGCCAACTTTTATTCTTTTTGCGAACAAGAACTGGATTTGCTAACTAGTCGGGATGATACACTTCTTTTATAAAGCCAGCAGCTAAAAGTTTGGTGATCTCTTCCCTGATAGCATCATGGTGATCTTGCACAAACCGCCGGAGCCGTTGCTTGATTGGTCTTGCCTTCTCGTCAACGTTCAGAGATTGCTCAATCACCTCCCTAAGGACACTAGGCATATCAAATGACTTCCAAGCAAAGATATCCCTATTCGCCTGGAGGAAGGTGACGAGCGTGTCTTCCTATTTATGATCGAGCCCTGTCCCAATCAGAACCGTCTTGGCCGAGTTGGATGGGTCGAGTATTATCTTCTTAATTCCTTCGTTAGGCTTTATTCCTGACTTGGCCTGCTTCTTGGCTGGGATGTCTCCTTCGTCTTGTAGGATCGTAGCTGCCAATTGAATCTTCTCCATGTCGACCGACGTCTCCTGCATCTCAGCCAATTCGTAGCTCTCCCTATCGCACATAAAGGAATACTTGACGTCACCACAAACCGTGATAATGTCTTTTGGCCTCGGCATCTTCAGCACCAAATAAGTGTAGTGCGGCACTGCCATGAATTTGGCTAAGCCTAGCCTTCCCAAGATGGCGTGGTACACTGTCTCAAAATCAACCACTTTGAAATTTAGGTACTCGGTCCAGTAATGCTCCTTCGTACCGAACGTGACAGGCAGAGTGATTTGCCTGAGTGGTACCGCCGAGGTCCCGGGGATTACCCTATGGAACAGCGATGAGCCTCGCTCAGCTCAGAGCGAGGGATCTTCATGTCATTGAAGGTTCTGGAGAAAAGGACGTTGAGTCCGCTCACTTCGTCGACCATCACTCTCTTGAGTTTGATGCTGCGAATAATAGGGTCCATCACCAGAGGATATCTCCCTGAGTATGGAACATGGTCGGGGTGATCTAAGCTGCCAAATGTGATTGGAACTTCGGACCACCTCAAGTATTGGGGAGTCACCGGCATGACTGCATTGATCTCCCGAGCGGTAAGTTTTTGCTTCCGCTTGGACTCATATGCAGCCAAGCCCCCGAATATGTAATTAAGCTCGCGCTTGGTCTCTTGGTAGTCATCATCACCAAGGCGGTCCAGCTTCCTGCTAGCCTCACCTTTATCTAGTTCCGACTGCTTGTTACTTTCTTTCACGAACCTTTTCAAAGTGAAGCAATCTTTGGCAACATGTTTCCCCTTGGGATGGAAAGGACATAGCGCGTCCATCACCTTCTCGTAATCTCCTGTCCGCGGCGCTCGGGGTCGACTGCAGTCTGCTACCGCGACCAGCTCCTTGCCCTTCCGCTTCTTGTCCTTCTGCTTGGAGGACTCGGCGTGGTCCTTCTTGTCCTTCTGGCATGGATGGTCATCTTGGCGCTTGGCTAGGGCATCCAAGGCCGTGGCGTAGCGGTCCGCTAATGCAAACATCTCCTTCACTGTAGCCGACGGCTTCCGGGACATCTTTTTGATCAGGTTGGCGTCGCTGACTCCTTTCTGAAAAGCTGCTATGACGATCGCATTCGAGATGTCCCAGATCGTGTTTTTCTTTTGCAAGAAGCGTCGGATGAATTCCCAAAGAGACTCATTCTTCTTTTGATAGAGTTGGTACAGGTCCCACGGGATTCTAGGTCTCTCATAGGTGCCCTGGAAGTTTGTGATGAATTGCTCAAAAAGATCTCCCCAGGAATCTATAGAATTCTCCGGGAGTCCCGTGAGCTAGGTCTAAGTCGATGGGGTGAGCATGACTGGTAAGTAGTTTGCCATCACATTGTGGTCGCCTCCGGCTGCCTTGACTGCGAGGGTGTAAACTTGCAGCCAAGCCTCTAGGTCCCTCTCCCCATCGAACTTGACGATGCCCTTAGGGCTGAAGCCTTCGGGCCATAGCACTCAGCGGAGCCGAGCAATAAACGCGCAGACCCCATCAATAGATCCGTCATCGTGCCATGGTGGAGACCGGCGTGGCGAAGTTCTGACTCGGCAGTCTTCATCGTCACACCAGCCACGGTGGTGGTGGTCCCTACGATTGTCGCGATTGTCTTGGCCACCATTGAGACGGTTGCTATGATGGTCATGGTCAGTGCCGAAATGCTTGTAGTCATCATCGCGTCGGCGCCATTCATCCTCTTCTCGCTCACGCCGCCTAGCATTAAGGTCCAAGCGGAGGTCGCGGTTGACATTCCAGCGGGCGTCTTCATCACGGTGGGACTCGGCCGTTGTGTGTGGTCTCGATCAGGCAATCCGACCGCCGGGCGACCGAGGATCGTGGCGAAAGCACGAGAGTGCGTCATCCCCGCTGTATCTCCTTGGTTGTGCTGAATTGCTGCTACCGTCACCATGGCCTTAACTTGGGCTACGATTGGGGCAGCCGGGCTATCGGCTCCGAGCATTGGGCCCAGGGTGTCGAGGAGTATCTTGGAAGCGACGATGTTCTATTGTGGCGTATGGAAAATGGCTTGGTCCCCCATTCTTGCCTATAAGATGTCTTCGTTGATGTTGCGGGCTCAAGCTTGGAGAGACCGCGTGCACACTTCTTGGGCCTTACGACGAATACGATCTACCATCGTAGCTTCTTCAGCATCCCGTTGGTGTTGAGATTCGGTCCGCTAGCCTTCAATTACGTAGACACCATGGAAATCATGGAAACTTCCCGTGCAGCTCTCTGACTCTGTCTCCGAGCCAGAGGAGTGAAGAGGAGATATATCGAGTTGATCTTCGAATCCGAGCGGGTTGCTGCTAATGACGTCCACCACCCAAGATTCGTCCTTGGCTATGTCCTCACCGTATCTGAGTCAAAAACCAAGGCCCTAGCATGCTACTTGTGAGTAGATGGCCGCGGTGTTCCCCAACCCAAATGGAAGTTCAGATGAAGTACCATTGAAGTCCCTCCTAGATCGGATCTGGTCCGAATTCGAGAGGACGAGCCCACCAAGGTTGTTGGCGATGAAGTCCAGGTTCCCGAAATAGAAAACCCGGCCAGAGCGAAGGTGACGGCAATTCCGTTGATTGCAGCCATCGAGCTTGATGAGGTTGTTCTTCACGCTCCCCCTACCTGGCGCGCCAACTGTCGATGTTTATTGTTGGTAATAATGATTATGGGGCTAGGCGATGGATCCAAACTCGATGGTAACACAAGACAAGGGTTTATATAGGTTCAGGCCCTCCCGGAGGAGGTAATACCCTTGTCCTGTGTTCTGGAATTTGATGTTGTTGTTGTTGTGCCCCGAACTAGGGTCCCCCGCCCCTTTATATAGTCGGGGGGTCGGATTACAAGGAGGAGTCCTAGTCAGTTACAAGATGGAGATTCTATTTCTAGCCTTTCTTGCCAAACACGTTAGCTTCCAGGATTACGATCGCATCTTTCCTACTAAGGGTCAGTTACTATCTTCATGCCTTCCTTGTTGGATACGGCGATGGAAGTCTGAGTGGCGCCCGTCTCTTGTAGCCAGCTCGGCCCTTCCCCTCTTGGGTAGTCCTCGCGGCCCGCCATGTAGATACCCGGGATTTATGTACTTCACACCATCTTTGATAAGTTGATAAATTATGGACAGTTTGTTATTGTGATGTACCACATATAGTTTTATCCAGAAACCATCTATGATATCTATTGATATCACAAACGGTTAATACTAAAAACCGTTTTTGATAATTCAGAAGCGATTTTTACCACGAATTGTCTGTGATATAAACTTATCACAGTCTATGGTTCATAGTAAATCTAGTAACTTAGACGATCGTGCTTTGAAAATCGTCTGTGGTTAGATTTAACATAGAAGGTTTTTGAAAACCATCTATGATGAGGCGTCTAACAATTCTTTCTGTATTACTGAACTTGAAAGCCACCTTTATTGCTACCCAGTTACGGAGTAGCATTTGGCAACCCCTAAATAAGTCGTTACACATCTTGAGTACATGCTTCAATATCAAGTCTAAGGATATAGCATACATATTGCATATGAGATCAATTGATGACAAGTAAGATTACAACATTCTCACAGCGTCTCAAAGTGGGTTGATCCAACATGTGTCTGGTTTGATATCTCCATATCCATGACCCGTGAAACACGGTCATCAAACAATACATATGCTAGTCATTCATATGTATCGATCATCATATGTTCATCAACTAGGGATCACTTTAGAATAATAATCACAAAGTCATATATAGAATTCCACAAACAAGTCGCATACTTCCTAATAAATAATAATGACATTATTCGAGGAACAAGGTAATAAGTCATGAACATAATGAAATATTATGATCTCTATGATTACCTTTAGAACATATCTCCAGCACAAAGTTTCTAAAGTTTGACTATATTTTTATCTAAAATGGCAACTATTTATGACGGAGGAGTATATTGTTGTTCTGTCATGACTGGAGGTGGGACCTAGGTGTTAGTGGGAGCAACAAGAGGCTTAAAAGCCAACAATCAGAGTAACGCAAAAAAAAAAAGAATACCTCCAGTCATGACATGTTCTCCTCGAGTGATCCTAACCTGAAAAATGAAAATTGTAGACGTCTCACATTCGCATCAAGAACGGCGAAATGCGGCATCGTGGTAGGGTCAAGCAATAGCGAACTAGTCATAAAGCACTGATCTGGTGATATGCATAGTTACATATACCTAGTGCTCCACTCGCTTAGCAAGCAAGCATGCAGATGCAGGGCCAGGGCACCCTTTGACCGGTTTGTCCAAAGCATATGCTCAACTCCACACATATGCAATGCCATCATGCCATGCATGCATATACATGCAATTTGCAATACTTTACACCATATGTATGATGTATACCATATGATGTACATACACCATAGACAATAGGGTTGTCACTGATGCGCGCGAACCCTAAATATCTCCAAATATCGCCAAATATCTTCCTGGAATATTAATTAGTATGCATGTCTGTTGATGTTTCCTAGCGGGACAGCAACCTCCATCCTATGAACTGCAGTCGAGGATTTCCACGGGATAAGGTTGTCGCCATCTTAATTTTGACAAGACAAACTGCACTGGTCATTCCTGGGAAGAAGAAACGGCAAAACAAAAGAAACAAATAAGGGTCTGTTCATATTGTAAGAATTAATTTTACAAAATTATACATAGAACAGTTTAATTCCAGTAAAAATCATGCAACAAATCTTTTTTCATTCTGAACAAGACTGATACTCTGTCAACAAATCATACCTAGATTAAAGATAGCAGAGTTCGTGCATCCTCAGCGTTCTGAGCCGGGCCACGTCGCGCCGAGCAGCGCGCGGCTGGATCGGCTCATTTTTTCGTATGCAGGTTCCTCAAAAAATATGTATTTACGTGTAGGTCCGTTCTACGGTTTTTTTACAAAAAGGACCTTTGGGTTCAGAAAAATCACGAATCTTTCGTGAAAGGACCCTAAATAAATATTGAAAAAAGAACGTAGTACGTTTGGATCATTTCAACCGTTTTTTACAAAAGGACCTTTCGATTTAGTGTAATTGCGGATTCTTCATAAGAGGACCCCAGATAAATGCAACAAAAAAACGTGATTGTATTTGTATCCTTTCAACCTGTCAGCGTACTCTGCGCTAGGGTACCCTCTCCGCCGCACAAAAGCAGTCAACACGGCGGTCAACATGACAGACCCACGTGGCGCCCGGCGGTGGGCGAAGCACGCCTCGCCGCCCGGCTGGTCGGTCCACGTGGTGCCCAGCGAGGTGGTGGGCGAAAGCACGCCTCGCCCGCCGCAAGACAAAGGTGGTGCGAGGTGGCTTCACCTCGAAGGCTCCTTCTCTGCCGCCAGCATTGCTCAGGCGGCGACAGCGGTGTCGACCATCAACTGCAAGGATTTCGCTATAAGCCCATTCTCTCGACGCTCTCACCAACCCGTCAAGAAGGGGTCACATCCCGGCGGACTAGGCGGCCAAGCGCCGGCATTTAATGAGGCTCGAGGAACGGGACAACACGGGAAGGGGTAATAAATGTATGAAGATAAGCATGATGACCCTCCTTGGTACCTGCCCGGCTGGCTTGGCCTATATAAGGGCCCTCGGGTGCATGGGGAAAAGGGGGGTCGGTCGAAGGATTGAAGAACAAGCAAGCAGAGAGTTCCGTAGTAGAGCCTAAGGGAGAACTTGTAACCCAAAGGCTTTGTACTGCACTCCTTCAAAAAACACTCTTTAAACAATCGAGCAGGAAGTAAGGCTATTACCCAAGGCAAAGGGGGCCTGAACCTGGGTAAAATCTTTGTGTCATCCCTAGTTCATAGACGCCGGAATCCCTCGCGTGGGAGTCTCTAGGGTTTTCACCCTCTAGGTTTAGCTAGTCATGAAGACGCCCTCCTTCCAACCAAACCCGGCTCAGACTCGGCCTGTCAAAGCGGAATACGCCGGCAGGCGCGCTGTAGGGGCTAGTGGTTGGTTTCCCCGGCTAACTCCCCGGCGGACTTCGGCGTCCGTGATTTAGAAGCAAGCCCGTGCATCTGAAGATGGCGGATCCTCAGCATCAGAATATCGCGGGGGCGAGCGACGACCAAGGCGCCTCCCGGCCATCACGCCGGTCGAGGGACCGTCTCACCCCGCCCCTGCAAGGCGGCGCTGCTGCTCCCTTGGAAGCGGGGGAGCAGCCCGTGCGTCGCAGGTTGGCCATGGAGGCGGCCACTCCTGCCCAGAACTTGCACGCAGCCCGTGCTCTTCTGGACCACCCTCCGGTGGAGTTCGCGGGAGACTCCCCGGCCACTCCGTGGCTGCGGAGCATCGCCGGCCTCGTGGATGCGGCCCAGCTTAAGGTAGGGCCCCGACCATCGGCACGGTCGCATTTTGCCGCTTAAGGCGCATGCAGGCGCTCTCAGCCTCGGCCGCCCTAACGAGAAAGGCCTGCCGGCGGGCCGGGTCAAGGAAAGGCGCATGCAGACGTCCTTCCTCGAGGAACCGTGGGGACCTCCGCTCATCTTGACGAGAGCGCGGCAGCCGGGTGATGACCTTCCATGATGCTTTGCCGCGCCACCGGACCAAGAACGCGCCACAGAAGCGGGTAGCAATGACGATGAGTGTCCCCGTGGCTCTCATTCTCGCCAAGGAGGAGGTTCACTCCTCCGACTCTCAAGGAGCCGACCTCGCGCTCCCATGAACGGTCTCCGGACCGGCTCACGATGAGGCTCGGCTCCCTCTGGCGTCGGGTGCCAGGCATTCTCCGGCTGCGCTGCGCAGTGGGCACGGCCGACAGTTCGCCCGTGACCATAGAGAAATATGACAAGACCACCAACCCGGAGGAGTTCCTCCAAATCTACACGACGATGGTGCGGGCGGTGGCGGATCTGAAAAGGTCATGGCTAACTACCTCCCAACAACCTTAATGTGTTCGCCCACTCGTCGCTAAATCTCCCGAGGATCGGCACTCGTGGGGAAGTTGTGCGACCTCTTCGCCGCCAACTTTCGTGGCTCCTTCGTGCAGCCGGCGTGGAGGACGACCTCCACGCCCGGAGCAAGAGAAGGGGAGTCGCCGCGACTTCATCCGGCGGTTCGCCATCGCCGCAACACAATCCCCACATCTCGAGCAATCGGTCGTCATCGCCAGAGGGGCGACGCGACCGAAGATGAAGGAGAAGATGGCCACCCGCATTATCGCTCCACCTCCGAAGCTCTTCTCCTCGCACATAAGTGTCGCGGGCATGAGGCGAGGGCGGCCGCTGCTCAAGGGTGGCTAAGGCAAGGACGAGGCCAGACCTCGGCGATTCCGCCGCTGAGCAAGAAGGCGCGAAGCGCGAGGCGGAGAAACCAGCAGTCTGGCGCCGCCGAAGCGACGACGAAGAAGATCAGCGCCCGAAGCGCAACCGCCGCGATCGGCGTGATGATCTCCGTGAGCGGCGTGACGACCGCCGTGACCGGCGCAACGATCGCCGCGATCAGCGCGATGACCGCCGCGGTCGTGGGAACGACCGCCGCGACCAAAAGGAGGGCGAGCCCTACCACCCGATACATAAGACCAATACCCATGACCTAGATAACTGTCGGGTCGTGGACAAGATGGTGGAGAAGCGTCTCAAGGAACGCCGCCCCGACGATGATCAAGATGAAGATCCCCCGCTGGCCTTCCAGTAGGCCGATCACGTGGTGGCCTATATCTATGGTGGTTCGTCCACCTTCCCCTCCAACGCCGCTTACAAACGGCTGAAGAGGGAAGTGTGCGCCACCACACCGAGCTCGGGGGCAGGTCGGATGCTGAAGTGGTCTGAGTAAACGCTCACCTTTAGTCAGGCTGACCATCCTGAGGGTGCCGACGGCCTGGGGCATCTCCCGGTCGTAGTGTCGCCCACCGTTCGGAACGTGCGGCTCACCCGCGTGCTGGTGGACGGAGGGAGTTCTATCAACCTCTGTCCTCCTCGTTGTTCGGCGCCAGATCCCGGCAGATCTGCGCCACCGCCCTTCTTGAGGGTAGCCCTGTGAGGCTGGTTTGATGCCCCGGTCAGTCGCCCCCGTCACCTTCAGGAGAGGGATAACTATCGCACCGAGTTGGTGGATTTCGAGGTCGCCGACTTGACCTCCCTATAATGCCATACTCGGCCGACCGGCGCTGGCCCGCCATGGCGGCCACCCACTATGCGTACATGGTGGTGAAGATGCTTGGGCCGCTGGCCCCATTGTGATCAGGGTGGATAAGGCCGAGGCCTTGCGTTGTTTCAAGGTCGCGCAGGACCTGGCCGGTGCCACCTGCGTCGGGCGCCCAGACGCCACTTCCTCGGGAGCCCCTCAGGCCCGGACCCGCGCCTCACTTGGCTCCGCCGGTGAGGTTAAGGTGGTCGCCCTGAGTGAGGGCGAGCCCCGAAAGACCGTCAATATTGGCGCCAACCTCAGCGCCAAATAGAAAGACGCGCTCGTCACCTTCCTCCAGTCCAATTTCGACGTGTTCGCCTGGCAACCGTCCGATATGGCTGGGGTCCCCAGGGAGGTGATCGAGCACCGACTAGCGACATTCCCTGAAGCACGCCCGATCCGGCATAAGGTCCGGAGGCAGGCGCCGGAGCGGCAAGACGCCATTCGGGAGGAGGTAGAGAAGCTGCTGAGCGCGGGGATCATCAGGGAAGTCTCTCATCCTGAGTGGCTTGCCAACCCGTGCTTTCGTCAAAAAGTCCAACGGAGGTGGCGATGTGTGTCGACTTCACCGACCTCAACAAGGCCTACCCGAAGGACCCTTACCCTCACCGCTGGTCGATCTCATTGTTGACTCCACGGTACTGGTGCGAATCGCCAGTGCTTCTCGGATGCGCACTCGGGTACCACCAGATTAGCATGGCACTTGAAGATGAAGAGAAGACGCTTTGGTAACCCCTACGTGTCATCTTGTTATGTAAGAATGGCTTTTGATTTAAAAATGTGGTTCCACTTACCAACGCACCATGCACATTACCTTCCGCCCCGGATAGGGCGTAAATCTTGAGGTTTACGTTGATGATTTAGTTGTGAAGATCAAAAAGAGTGAAGAATCGATCCAAGACACGAGGAAACCTTTGCTAACCTCCGAAGAATTGCTCAAGCTCAACCCAGAGAAATGCGTGTTCGGTGTGCCCTCGCAAGCTATTGGGCTTCACGGTGTCGGTATGGGCATTGAAGCCAACCCCGACAAGATATCACCATCGAGCACATGAAGTCGCCGCACGACTCAAGCAAGTTCAATGCCCGGCGGTCGCTCGCCTCCCTAGGGCGATTCATTGTCATACCGGGAGAAAAAGCTTGCCTCTGCTTAAGCTGCTGAAGAAGACAAACCACTTCGAGTGGATCAAGAAGCCTGAATATTGAAGAGTTGAAGCGGTACCTCTCCTCTCCCGGCTTGGTTTCCCAAGCGTCGGGTGAGCCGCTGTTCTCAGACATAGCTGCCACCCCGAGGTGGTGGCCTTGTGCTGATTATGAGAGAGAAGGTGTCCAGAGGCCGGTGTACTACATCAGCAAAGTGCTGCACGAAGCAGAGACCCGATACCCAAGAAGCTCGTAAAATGTCAGACGTGATCCGTGGCGCCCAGAAGCTGCGCCATTATTTCCAAGGACGGAAATTACCGTGGTCATGGCCTACCTCTACGAGATCCTCCTGGCAACCGGAAGCAGAGGGCCGGATTGCAAAATAGGCGTGGAACTGGGGAATTCAACCTCAAATTAGTACTCGCACCGCCATCAAAAGTCAAGTGGCGGAGTTCGCGCGAATGGACTCCGCCACTCCGAGCCGAAGAAGCTCCCGCCTCCAACTTTGGCGCGGGGTTGAGTTGTCTGGTCTCCCGACCGCGACATCCTCCAAGATGTGGTCGCCCTCGAGTTCAAAGCCACAAACAACGTAGCCGAATATGAGGGTCTGCTGGCAAGGTTGCGCATCGCTTCGGCGTTGGGCATTCGGCGTCTCCAAATCAAGGGAGACTCCCTGCTGGTCATCAATCAGGCGCGGAAGGAGTTCCAATGTTCTAACCCCACCATGGCGGTGTACCTGGCGGAGGTCCGAAAAATGGAGCGTCATTTTGAAGGTTTGGGATATATCCATGTCCCCCGGCGCGACAATCACCTTGCAGGACGGGCTTGCAGCTTGCGTCCTCAAGGGCTCTGTTCGGCCGGAGTCTTGAAGAAAGGCTATCGCGACCGCCCATCGCGACCCCGATCTGTGGGGACGATGGTGTTGCCGCCGCGAAGAACCGCCTGGCAGGCTCGTGGCGGCGAAGTTTAACCAGCGTCACGCTGGCCCTCTTGGGATTCGGACCCGTGGTGTCCGGGCGAGTGATCGTTGTTCGCGCCCGTCATTGGCGAAGTGTGTCCTCGATCACCGGGTCACGCGGGCGCACCACTGGCGGGCCCGTGGAGTCCATCGGCGGAGCGACCTCACGACTCTTAGGCGCCCGCATGTTCCAGATCGGCGAAGGTGGGCCACCGCCGGAAAAGGGTGCTTGTCGGAACCGGCCAGATAAGCACGGCGAGCCATCGCCCCGAGTCGCTCATCCAAGTTTCGCGCCGCAATGGACAAAAGTAGCTGCTGGTTGGTAGGAGACCCCAAAAGAAGCATGTGCACGAAAAAAGCTAAAGAAGAACGAAGACTCACGACCGACCCGCGGCGCGTGCCAGTCTTCGCCGCCCGTATCGCCATGCGGTGACGGACGCGGCGCGAAGAGGGCTGATTCTCCGCCACGAAGTCGGGCCATTAGCCCTCAGATAGTCCGGCTTCCGCAATCGGAGGATGCGGCCGCCATTGCGCGAGCTCCGCCGTCTCCTCGATTGGCGAGTTCCAGTCCTCGGAGGCATCCGCCGCCCGGCTGGCACGCCCAAGCGCCAACGCATTGTCATCCTGATGTACTGACCATTCGCTGCGCCATGACTTCCAGTTGGACCTAGGCTAGAATGAGATGTAGCGGGAGGCCATCGCGTCCCGCAGGCGGAAGTAGCAGCTCCCCACTACCTCATTATCGTTGGAGGCGCGGCAGAGGAAGAAATGGTGGAAAAGTGGAAGATTCGGCATCACCCCCATGAACATTTCACAGAGGTGTGCGAAGATGGAAAGAAAGACAATGGAGTTGGGGGTGAGGTGAAGGTGGTGGATCCCGTAGAAGTGAAGGACGGTAAGGAAGAAATCAGAGAAGGGCGGGGCCAGGCCAGCCATCATAGCCCAAGTATGGATGAGGATTTCGTCGGAAAGGCACTGCGGCGTGGCGGTCCCCGCCCGGAAGCGGAAGGTGCCCTCTGGCGCTAGGATGGCCATCCTACCCACCGCATGGGTGTCCGCGGTGGAGGCAGGGATGGAGGGTGCCATGGAGATAAAGAAAGGCTGAGGTTTTTCAAGCAAGAAGGTTGAAGAAGCGAAAGTTAGGGGTGCGCATGGAAGAAGAAGGCGTAAACCGTTTGATACAGATGAACCTATCTATATATGCGCCCCAGCACCGACGGTTCGCGAAGAGACAAGACCGTGCGTCGCCTCGGGTCCCGAGAAAAATCTGCAGATACGCGGGGGGAACCGAGGCGGTCGTATCCTCATGAGTGGTGGCCCCACCCAGGAGCCCGCTAAGCATTTAATGAAGGTTCTAAAGTAAGCTTTGATGCACGCGCCCGGGGCAGGCCCGGCTCTGTCACACAGACTCTGTGCTGGGTACCCTCTCGCACAAGACAAAAGCAGCCAACACGACAGACTCCACGTGGCGCCCGCGAAAGGTGGGCGAAGCACGCCGCCGCCCGGGCGGTCGGTCCACGTGGCGCCCGGCAGCGTGGGCGAGTACGCCCTGCGCCGCCCGGCGGTCGGTCCACGTGGCGCCCGTGGCAGGTGGGCAAGCACGCCGCCGCCCGCCAAGAAGACAAAGGTGGTGCGAGGTGGCTTCACCTCGAAGGCTCCTTCTCCTGCCGTACCGTTCTGGGCGACAGGACAGCGGTGTCAGACCTGTCAACTGCAAGGATTTCTACTACAAGCCCATTCCTCTGACGCCTCTCACCAACCCGTCAAGAAGGGGTCACATCCCGGGCGGACTAGGCGAAGCCATGCGCCGGCATTTAATGAGGCTGGAGGAACGGGACAGCACGGGAAGGGTAATAAATGTATGAAGATAAGCATGATGACCCTCCTTGGTACCTGCCCGGCTGGCCTGGCCTATATAAGGGCCCTCGGGTGCATGGGGAAAAGGGGGTCGGTCGAAAGATTGAAGAACAAGCAAGCAGAGAGTTCCGTAGTAGAGTCTAAGGGAGAACTTGTAACCCAAAGGCTTTGTGCTGCACTCCTTCAAAAAACACTCTTTAAACAATCGAGCAGGAAGTAAGGCTATTATCCAAGGCAAAGGGGGCTAGCAAATGGATTTCAGAAGATCAGTGCGTGCTGAAGAATCAATCGTACTGTCGTAGCTGCTCTACAGCTCTAGCCAGTGGCCGGCTGATCAACCTGCGCACTTGCATCTGCATGCATTGGTGCGCAAGTGCAATGATTCCTAATCGTGGTCGATGCAGCAAGTTTCATGCTTTATTAGACATAAAGTTAGTTACTCTCTCTCTCTCTCTCTCTCGAGTGAAAGCAACTCCGAAACAGAGGAAAGAGTGACGTAGTTAGACGCATATGCTTGGATGGAGCTAAAGCTCACGCAGCTTCAAAAAGATTTTTCTTCGTTATCAAAAGCTCAAAAGATGATAAGCAACACACATAGAAGTTTGAGAAGCTGTGGGATTTTTCTTCGTTACCAAAAGTTTAAAAGATGCTAAAGGCAAGTACAATAACAAAACCAGCTGTTTACTTCATCTTCTATACATGTCATTTAGCGTAAGCACTAAAACCAGCTTGTACAATAGCTATCTTTAAAAGTTGGCTTCAGATGTTGTATATTAACTATCTCTTCTCTCTTGTACATAACTAATCTATCTAGACTCCTATGCAATGCTTACTACTAAATAAGAGTCAGCTCTCTTCTCTCTCCTTTTTTCTCACTTTTCCATATAGAACAAAACTGATATAGATATGCTAAAAATAAGCTGAGATGGCCTTATTATACATGCCCTAAGCAACACATAGAAGTTTGATGTCGGGACCCGAATTCACCAATTCGAACCCACTGTATTTACCACACTAGTCCCTGAATCAACGCTAATGCACACAGCTCAACGTTGGTAAGTATTACATCATACACAAGATAAGAGTAACAAGACTCCATTTATTGATATAACAAAGTGTATATTCTTACGACCAACTTACATTATTGAGCCACGCAGGACTAGACTGAAAATAAAGACTAAGACAAATGCAGCGGATAAAGTAGAAAACGATGGTGACTCATCAGTTCACCACAGGCGATCGACAAAGCTTGTGCCTAGTACTCACATTATCTCAGAACTCCTCCTCCAACAAAGGCGATGACTCCTCAACTGTTGATTGGTTGGTGGCGGTAAGGATGAATACAAAAGTACTCAATAAGTTGTGCACAGAATGCAACCTAACATAACCTGCCATCCCATTCAGTTTCTATTTTATTAAACTAACCCTTGACTATAATTCCCAAGCTATGCTCGATATCGCGAGCACGGCTATCCAAATAGATTTACACTCTGCAGAGGTTATGCACTTTACCCACACGGTACAACCATACACCACATAAGCGAGTGATTATAATAAAACCTTTACAATGCCATGTCGTAACCCGGTACTACCCACTGAGGTTTCAACACTGAAGGGCTAAACCACAACAACAAGGCCCCCCTCTTACACCATGTGAGTTTATCCGTAAACCTAAACTCACACCACCACAAGCACTACTAAAGCTAAGACATTGCAAGCAAATTAGTCAGTTAGGTTGCCCCATAACAGACATGTGGTTGCATGATTGACTCAGGTCAAAGGCTTGTAAGGTTAAGTCCTTAGGGTGATCAAAGCAAGACTTCCACTTGCCCCTTGCCACTTGTTTCAATCTAAGTGATTACCAACCTAGTTGATTACCAAGCACCACGTGCTATCCACAAGTTAATATCGTTGTGTGACATCACTCGCCACAACAACTCAATCTCATCGTGTGACTGCACATGACACACAAGTTCATAACATTGTTCTATATTCCATTAGTCAAGATTAATGATCAATGATTCGAGTACACGTGATGATGTGGCATGACTAAGCAATCTATTACGATCTAATCATCCCATGTTGACCTTAATATCAGTCAACTATAGTGAAACAACCTCGGGTGACAAATAGATCATAGCATACAAATGACAAGGTAGGGTATAGATCAAAAGGTATGATAGCTAAGTCCAAATTTAGATTGAAAACATTTCTATAGATGAAGTAATATGCAATATGGCAAAGCAAAATAGCAACTTTGTAAGCATGGGTTCAATATGATCAAAGCACATTGCCTTAGCAAAGGTCCTGGTCTTGCTTTGAAATTTGATATTGAGTTAATGAATCCTCCTCCGAAGCATCGCACAACTCAATGTCTACGTGAAGCGAGAAAGAAATCTAAATAAATACCAAAACAAAGAGAAATTAACTCCAAAAATAAAATAAAATTCACTATTAAATAGATCTCAATTTTAAAATTTTTTAGAAATCTGAATCACCTCAATCGGAGTTAGTATGAGGAACAATGAGCTCTCAGAATATTCAAAAAACATAAAAATCAGAAAATTTTAAAAAAAATCAAATAATATCAGAATTATTTTTATAAAGAAAATTCGATTTATTGCATCATGCTGACGTCAGCACCGAACGGGACAAATCAGAATGTGACACGTGGCTCAACACTATGCCATGACTTGGTCCACCAGACCAGCGGGTCCACTATAGACTCGCAGCACTATGCCGTGCACCTACTGATGTCATCGCCGATGTAATGCGCCACGTGTCGACACCCGATTGGCCTGGCCAATGGTGCGATCTGTTCCACACAGCGCAGATCTAACGGCTACTAATCATGATCTTACGCGGCGCAATCCCGAGTGTCTAACTTTGATCTAACGGTGGATGTTACCCGAGGTGTTTACCGTTTCACGGGGCGACGTAGCTCGATCTAGCATGTTGGTGGTAGTTCTGACTGCTCCCAAGCTTCCCAATGCAGATGGTGGCACGACAGCGCGGATCTTATCGGACTTGAGGACATCGACCTGGCCCGTAGTGCTCCAGCGACTAAATAGCTATCAGGAACCCAGAAAAGATGTGGCGCAATGCGGGGATCTCCGATCTAGAATCTAGGAGGTGGATCTCAGCTTGATGATGGTGCAACTCAAAGAAAATGACAATGGCATGAGCACGAACTTTGGTAAGGTCTTGCGGGCTCTTCAGTGCTCCTTGGCGATGGCGCTTCAAGACAAAAGACGCGGCGCGACAAGGGGAATATCGGAAGACCACCCCCTCCTTTTATTGCACTGGGAAACACACGTGACGTGGAACCCTAATCCAATACAGTGGTGGCGAAGTAACAATGGTGGATTCCAGTCCATCGCGAAGATGACAACCCTCAGCCACCCGATCAGAGATCAACGGCCAGGATTCACTCCCGAAGCGACATGATCTCAACTGTTCGCAACAAACTAACAGTCCTGATCGGATACAACTCAAACAATGCAATCCAATCCTAGCCTTACGATGATCCAACGGCTGACAATAGCTTGGCTACGTGGCTTGATGAAGTCCGCTTGATTGAAGTCCGACGGTCGGCGTGAAGTTTCTCAGAAACGGGTCGAGTGACTAAAATGCGGTGCGGGTTGGGTCGCACAGCGCCGGTCGGATTGCACAGTGCTGGGCTATGGCCCAGTACTGTTCTAAACGATTTTCTTCAGATTTTGATTTAAATTAAATCTAGAAAATAGTTTAATTTGTTTTAAGCAATACAAATACTAGGAAAAATCCCAGAAAATTCTAAAAATTACTTTGAGAAATTTTGAACTCAAATAAAATATTTTTATCAAAATTTTATTTAAATTTTATCTATATTTATTTAGTTTTCAACAAAAGGCCAATATACTTAATTTAAACTAATTTCAAATAAATTCCAAAAAAATCCAATAAATCACAAAACACCCAAATTGCAATAAAACAACAATAAGTGACAATTTTTTGGGATGTTACAAACCTCCACCTCCTTAACAGAATCTCAACCGCAAGATTCTGGGCTATCTAGTGAACATGTTTAGGAATTCTGAATTCAGGTCCTCTTCATGCTCCCAGGTTGCTTCATTTCCTGAGTGATTGCTCCACTGAACTCTGCAAAAATGGACAGACTTATTGCTAGTCCTGCGCTCCATCACATCCAAAATCTTGATCAGCTGCTCCTTGTAGGTTCAGTCCTCTTGCAACTCAATTGCTTGTAACGGCATCTACTCGGTTGGCACCATGAGGCACTTCTTGAGCTATGATACGTGAAACACATCGTGCACTCCTGCCAACGTCTGCGGTAACTCCAACTGATAAGCAGCTCAAAATTTTGAACGCTCCAATGAATCTTGGTGCAAGCTTTCCCTTAGCATGAAACATTTTGTCGCCTTTAAGGGGAGTAACTCTAAGATATACGAAATCATTTGGCTCAAAGCTGAAATCGCGGTAGCGATTATCAGCGTAACTCTTCGGCCTTGATTGTGCTGTTTTTAACCTTTCTCTGATCATGGCAACTTGCACTTCAGCTTCTTTGAGAATATCAGGCCCAAACAACGAATGCTCTCCCGTCTCATTCTAATTCAATAGGGTACGACAGGCATGACCATATAAAGCCTCAAATGGTGATATTTGCAAACTAGTCTGATAACTATTGTTATAACTGAATTCTGCACATGGCAAACATTTGTCGCATAGCGTGGTGCAAGCTAACGCACAAGCTCTCAACATATCCTCCCAAGATCTGATTAACTCTTTCTGTCTGATCATCTGTTGTGGATGATATGCTGTGCTGAAATTCAAGCGAATCCCCACTACTTCATGCAGCTTGTTCCAAAACCTTGAGGTAAATTGGGTACCTCTATCTAACACAATTTTCTTGGGCACACCTTGCAAACAAACGATTCGTGACATATAAAGCTCTGCCAAACGATCCCTCGAATAAATTTTCTTTACTGGAATGAAGTGAGCAACTTTTGTCAATCGATTAATGATGACCCATATAGAATCATAGCCTTTTTGAGTCTTGGGCAAACCAGTGATGAAATCCATTCCAATTTCCTCCCATTTCCACTTTGAAATCTTTAGTGGTTGCAACAAATCACTAGGCTTTTGGTGCATGGCTTTTACCCTATGGCATACGTCGCACAATGCAATGTGCTCAGCTACCTCACGCTTCACGTTAGGCCACCAAAATCTTCCTTTAATATCTTGATACATCTTAGCACTTCTCAAATGAATGGAATACTTAGAATCATGAGCCTCTTCAAGAATCAACTGCTTAAGCTCTTTCTTATCTAATACAAATTCGACCTTTAAACTACATGGTTCCTTGTTCATCCACAGTGAAATCTTCTGCCAAGCCTTCGTCCTTCTTGGACTTGATCCTGCTGATTTTCTCATCATCACTCTGCCCATCTCTGATTTGATCCTCGAGCATTGACTTCACTTCTAAAGCAGCTACAAATTCTTGTGGGACAACTTCCAATCTCAACTTCTGAAACTTTTCACACAGCTCCGGTTGATCGCTCACTACCATCGTATTTATACTGTGGCTTTTACGACTCAATGTGTCAGCTACTACATTAGCTTTTCCAGGATGATAATGGATTCCAACATTATAATCCTTAATCAACTCCAGCCATCTTCTTTGTCTCATATTGAGATCCGACTGGGTGAATATACGTTATACTCTTATGGTCTGTATATATTTCACATCTATTTCCAATGAGATAATGTTGCCATATTTTTAGAGCATGCACTACAGCAGCTCACTCTAGATCATGAGTCGGATTATTCTCCTCATGCGGCCTCAACTGCCTTGACGCATAGGATACAACCTTTTCATTTTGCATTAACACACATCCGAGACCCTGCCTTAAAGCGTCACAATATATGTCAAAACTGCTCTACACGTCTGGCAATAGTAACATGGGTGCTGATGTTAACTGCTTCTTTAACTCCAGAAAACTCGTTTCGCACTCTGCTGTCCATGCAAACTTTTTCTCTTTCTTCAATAATTGCATAAGAGGTCTAGCAATCATCGAAAATCCTTCTATGAACTGACGGTAATATCCCGCCATTCCCAGAAAACTACAGATCTGGGTAACCGACTTCGGTTGCTCCCAATGTAACATAGCTTCTACCTTGCTTGGATAAACAGCAACTCGTTTAGCTGTCATTACATAGCCAAGGAATTCCATCTTTTCCTTCTAAAAATCACACTTGCTGAACTTAACATACAGCTGCTGCTCTCGCAACCTCTCCAAAACCAATATTAAGTGCTATACATGATCTTCTCTAGTCTTGGGTATACAAGAATGTCATCTATGAAGACAACCACAAATTTATCCAAATAATCCATAAACACCTTTTTCAACATGTTCATGAAGCATGCGGGACCATTCGTCAATCCAAAAGACATGACTGTGAACTCATAGTGCCCATATCGTGTAGAAAATGCAGTTTTAGAGACATCCTCTACTCGAATCTTCAGTTGGTGATATCCTGATTGAAGATCTATTTTGGAGAAAACTCTTGCTCCTCTCAACTGAACAAACAAATCATTGATCCTAGGTAATGGATACTTATTCTTGATCGTCACTTCATTAAGTGCACGATAATCAATACACATTCTTAAGCTTTCATCCTTCTTTCTGACAAACAGAACTGGCGCTCCCCGTGGGGAAGAACCTGGTCGAATAAAACCTTTCTCGAGCAATTCCTCGATCTGCTTCTTCATCTCAACTAACTCGTCTGTTGGCATACGATATGGCCTCTTCGCTATTGGTGCTGTTCTAGGCACTAACTCAATAACGAACTCAATATCCTGATCTGGTGGCATGCTTGATAAATCTTTAGGGAAAACTTTTGGAAATTTTCTAACAACTGGCACATCTTCAATTTTAGCAACTTTTATATTGTTAACCAGTAACTGTCCATTATGAATTGCGGTTGCATGAACTTCCACTTTCTTGCCACTAGGGCTTTCTAGAGACACCATCCTTTGACCACAATCCAAAATAGCTTTATGCTTGGATAGCCAATCCATTCTAAGGATGACATCTAGGGTTTGGGTATCCAACAAGATAAGATTCGCTAGGAATTCTATCCCATCCATAAGCAACTTAACTCCCAAACACCCAAGGCTAAACCGAAGTTCAGATCCTGGGGCTTGGACTAAAAGCACACATTTAAGATTCTTAACATCAAACCCATTCTTCGTTGCAAAACTCTGAGAAACAAATGAATGCGAAGCTCCAGAATCAAATAAAACTATAGTAGGTACTGAGTTAACCAAGAACTTACCCAGTACGATATCTGATGCCTCTTGAGCTTTATCTGTAGTGATATGGTTGATTCTACCACGTACTGTTGCTTGAGGTGTTGCTCCCGCTTGCATTGGTACGCGGTTTCCTCCTAACACAGGTGCATTAGCTGGAGTAGTTCCCAGTTGAAACAAATGGCATAATTCCTCCTATCTTCGGACACTTGTTAGCAAATGTCCTGGTTCATTAGAAGAGTAGCATCGCTTGACAGCGGACTGTTGATTCCTTGCTAGTGCATTGCCCCCTTGTGCTGGTATCTGAAAGTTCTGATTAGGGTGGTGAGGTGCCGAGGTGGATACCTTGCTTGCTGCTTGTGGCTAAAATTTGGCAAACTGTTGGGGAGACATCCTCAATCTGAACTGATTTGGCCACCCTCCTTGACTAGCTATCCTGCGCTAGCGATCCTCACCTAGTTTCTTTCGCTTGTCCTCCAAAATCAAAGCCTTGTTGACCAATTCCTGAAAATCAGGAAAATTGTGGGTGATCAATCTCACTTGCAATCCAGAGTTTAGTCCTTTCAGGAAGCGAGACTGCCTGGTCTTATGTGTAGCCACATCCTCAGGAGCATAGCATGCTAACTGAGTAAACTTGTTTAGATAGTCTGCCACTTACTAACCTCTTTGCTTTAGAGCCCTGAACTCTTTATTCTTTAGAACTATCATGCCTTCAGGCACATGATATTGATGAAAAGTAGTGGAAAACTCATCCCATGTGATCTCTTGCGGGGCTTCATGTGCGGCACAGTAGTTCTCCCATTACTCTATGGCAGTTCCTTCTAGATGATGAGAGGTTGATAGGCATACAGTACCTTCTCATTGCCCTCGCACTGAGTGATGTGTAGCTTCCTCTCAATTGTTCTAAGCCAATCATAGGCTTCCAAGGGATTGACATTGCCTGAGAATGTTGGTGGGCGGGTCCTCATGAAATCTGACAACTTAGAATAAGGATGCAACCCGTTGCTGCCATGCTGAGCATTATTGTTGATTGCAGCTTGACTTGTTATACTCTGCATTTGTTGCATCATTATCAACATGAGCTAAGTCTGTGCTGAAAGAAAAGCTCCAAAGCTCTGCATGTCCACTAGCAGTGCTGGCTGCGATGGTACTCCATCATTGGGGTTG
This sequence comes from Guadua angustifolia, assembly GCA_036346375.1. NCBI lineage: Eukaryota > Viridiplantae > Streptophyta > Magnoliopsida > Poales > Poaceae > Guadua > Guadua angustifolia. Next base: position 53,610,149 of record CM070508.1, read on the forward strand.
TCACATGGGTGAAGACCACTTCCTGAAGCTCCGTTGTTACCACGGGTGTTCACCCTCTGTTGATTGCTCCTTGGGATAGGAAAGGTAGATGTAGCATAGATAAGATGAAAGAATCTTTAAGGCGGGGAAATAGGTTAAACCCAAATTTAAACAACTTTATTATTAAAACCTGATATGGTTACTTACAAAAGCCTAAGGGCCATGCAACATATACTGCATACCCAACAAACAATAAGAACCAAACTAAGCACACAACCTTATCAACTATTACAAGGGTAAAGACTATCTTAAGGACTATAAAGACCCCCATGTAACATCCCAAAATTCAAGTCTTGGAATGTTTAAATTTGAAAAATGAACCATTTGCATTTTCTTGAAATTAAACAAAGCTTAATTTGAATTTTCTATTAATAAAAAGGTTTAATTTGACTAATCTATAAATCAAACAAAAGATTTTTTAAGGAATTGTTCTATATAGTTGGGTTTATTGTGCTTCAAGGAATTTTTCTATGTTTTTGGAGATTTTTCTGAATTTATTTGCTATTTATTTGAATTTATTTGCTTTTATTTGAATTTTTTGAATTTGCTAAATTCAGAAAATAATCTTTATTTCTAAAAATCTCGTTGGGCTGAATTCCTCCTCGGCCTATTCTTATTCCCCGCAACCCATTCCCGTTTTCTCACAGCTCAACCTGCTGTTTCCCTCACAGCCCGTTCCTATTCTCGTCGCCGGCCCACCTCTTTCTTTCGCCTCAGCCCAGCCTCTCATCTCTCTGTGCTGGCCCACTCCTGGCCCAGCCCATTTCCTCAGCCGCGCCGAAAACTCTAGAACCATGGGCGTTGGATCTTGATCCAACGGTTGAGGCTCTCTCGTGTAGCCTTGCGCTGTGGGCCGTTCGATTTGCGACGCGTGGACGACTGGGATGCAGCCGCATTGCCACACGCCACCGTTAACCGTAAACCCTAACCCTAGCCATGACCATGCCATTTTTGGCGTTCATGCCGTTCACACCTCCCAAAAGCCCCCTATTTAAGGAGCCACACCCCCTTCGAGATTCGCCATTTCATGCCACACCCGCCGCCCTCCTACGTGCTGCCCGAGACCCCTCCGTCATCAAGAATGAAGTCACCAAAGTTGCACCACCACCTGAGCACTTCTTCCCTATCGATCTCCGTCTCCGGTGGGTCTCCGTCGATACCGCTTGCACATTGGAGTTCGTCGCGTTGTCCTCTCCCGAATCCGCACCGAGCCGTGCCCGAACCACCGCACATTCACCGCTTGCCGTGTCTTCTTCCTCGTGTCTGGTAGAATAGCGCCACCGCCACGCCGTCAACCTCCTCCACTAAGTGATGGTCGTCCAATCGCCCGCTAGTGTTTCAGATAGAGCCACGTCGCCGCTGCCCATGTCATTGCCTCTCCGCCGTCCAATCCTGAGCCACCGTTGGATGAGCGCCGTGTGGCCACCCCGTGTCTGCCTGGTCAGCGATGCCTAATCACCTGAGCCACGCTGCCTCACCCATCGCATGGCAGCTGTGTCATCGCCACCTTAGCCCTAGCAGCCGCGCGGCCATCCACGTAGGCTGGTCTGCCGTGTTGCCCCTCAGTCGCCTCGGTGAACCTGATCTACCGTGGACCGAGTCTCTGACTCATGGGTCCCACTTGTTAGCCAAAGATCCTTTTTATTTTCTAATTTTCCCAAAAATCCAAAATTCCAGCCAATCAAATTGTGCCACGTGTCACCCCATTTTTGATTTTTTTGATAATCTAATCTGAGGAACTTCTAGGAGCCTGTTATCCCTCGTTCTAGCTTCGATTCCAGTGATTCAAATTTCTAAATTCATGATCTATCTTCTAGTGCCATTATTTTCAATCTTTGAATTTTCTTTGAATTTGTTTTATTTATTTGTTCTCGTTTCACGTGTAGACGACGCAGTCAAAACTCATGCAAGTCATCAGGCAGAGGTAGAACCAGTAGGAGTCAACGAAGGAAAGTCTTCCTTGAACATGTTGATCCCAAATTTTACAAAAACCTTATATTGTTTTAGATTATGCATGCTTATTATTTTTCGCAATGTTCTTTAAATGTAGTGTTAAGGTTTAGTTAAATTCTAGTTGTAGTATACCCTCATTGACTTTAATCATGACAACCTTTGTCACCCTAGATGATACTAGCTACTTTATCTGGTAATAACCAATAGTGTAGCATGGGACGGTAGAATTGCTTAGCCCATCTTAAACGTTTCAGTATTATGCCATTATGGAAGATTTTTCAAACATTGTCTAAACTTATTTGTCAGTTGCGGCAATTGGTATTGCTGCTGGTATTTAAATGAAATAAAGTGGAAATGGCTTAGACCAGGGTGAATGGATGTTTGGTGGGTGCTGTATGCACAAGACCTTGTAAAGTGAATGTTTCGCCCTAGTCAATTAAGGACCGAAGCATGTGTTACAATGCACCGAGCACTACCGTACAATCACAAGTCTATATGGGTACAACCTGGCTAATTAATTTGTGCATCTCATTATTGGCTTCGCCATTTGGTAGGATGTGGGTGCGGGATGTAGACACTCGTAAGACGCAAGAGGGGGCTTCTGTACTGAGTGGCTAGAACCCTAACATCGGTGAAACCTTGGCGGGCGAAGTTAGTAGCGGGGTCGTGCATTGTAAAGGCCTTGCCATGATCTCTGTGCCAACACACCAAATGAAGTGTGTTAATTGCATGGCAACAAGAGTTGATTATGTCTTGTGGGTAAAGTTGTACGCACTCTGTAGAATTAAAACTACTTAAGTATAGCCGTGCCCACGGTCAAGGGCAGGCGAGGTACGCTAGCACATTGTAGATCTTATGGTTTTGTTTTAAATGGAAATAATGGTTTGGGTAACTGTGAGTGGTTGGAACTCTCGGGTGGTGGTTTGGCGGTTAGAGCCAGTCAGATGGTTAGAATCAGTTTAGTTGTTATATCAAATTTAATTATTATTAAATTGCATTTTGGTCAAATGGTACTTTGCGAAATTACTATTGGTATTTAGAGTTAAATTCTACTTTATGCTAAAAGAGCCATATTATGCCTTCAATTATTCAGCCTTGCATATATGTAAGGACTCGAATTCACCAATTCGAATCCAGTGTGTTTTACCGCACTAGTCCCAAGATCAATCGCTAGTGCACACAGCTTAACATTGGTAAGCATCATATCATACACAACGATAAGAATAATAAAACTTTATTTATTGAATATAACTAGTGTATGATCTTATGATCACTTACAATATTCAGCCTCACAAGGCAATAGTAAGACCAATGAGACAAATGCAGCAGAAAGTAGTAGAAAACGTAGATGTCCCCTCAGCACACCACTGGCGACTGAAAAGGATTGGCCTAGTGACTCGTGTCCACCTGAAAGTCCTCCTCCAGTAACTGCGATGATTCCTCCACTGTTGTTGGTTGTTTAAGCAAGGGTGAGTACAACAACACGTACTCAACAAGTTGTGCACAGTATGCAATCCTAACATAACTATATGCAGGCTTATTCCAAAGGAATGGTTAAGTGGTTCATTTGCAGTAAAGCAACATTTAAGAACACATACAATACATAGATGGAAAAGACAGTAAAACAAGTAATAACAAATAATAGATTCAATAATTCTTAGGTAAAACCAAGTTTCCATACTAAGTCAAGTTCCATTATCCACATGGCATCCTACCATCCCCTTTAGTTGTTCATTTTATTAAACTAACCCTTGACTGTAATTCCCGAGCATTGCTCAATACCGTGAGCACGGCTATCCGAATAGTTTGTACACTCTGCAGAGGTTATGCACTTTACCCACATGATACAACCATGCACCACACAGGTGAACGATTATAACAAAGCCTTTACAATGCATCCTCTTAACCCAGTGCTACCCGCTGAGGTTTCAACACTGAAGGGTTACACCACCTCAACAGGGCCCCCCTCTTGCGCCATGTGAGTTTACTCCGTACACCCGGACTCACACCACCGCGATAGCACTCAAGTTAAGCATTTGCAAATTAGTCAGCTAGGCTGTCCCATAACAGACATGTGGTTGCATGATTGACTCAGGTCAAATGCTCGCAAGGTTAAGTCCTTAGGATTGATTAAAGCAAGACTTGCACATACCCTCAGCTCCACCAAGCCCACCCTGGCACACTTGCCCCTTCCACTTGCTTCAATCTAAAATGATTACCACCCAGTTGATTACCAAGCATCACATGCTTTACACAATTCAACATCGTTGCGTGACCTCCTCGCCACAACAACTCAATCTCCTCGTGTGACCACACATGACACACATATCCATGATAATGTTCCATATTTCATTAGTCAAGATTAATAATCAATATTTCATGTACATGTGATGACGTGACATGGCTAAGCACTCTAGTTCGTTCTAACCATCCATGTTGATTTCATTATTAACCAACTATAGTAAACCAACCTAGGGTGACAAGTGGATCATGGCATACAACTAGTAAGGTAGGGTGTAATTCAAAGGGTACGATAGCTAATCCCAAATTCATGTTGAAATCATTTGTACATATAAAATAACATGTGTTAAGGTAAATCAAAATAGCATGCAATCTAGTTTATGGGTGCAACATGATCAAAGCACAACTTGCCTTGGTTAAGCTCCTGGTCTTGGCCCAGAAATTGCTCTTGAGTTGCCTGCTCCTCCTCCGAAGCCTCGCACAATTCAATGTCTACGCAAATCGAGAAGAAATAGCAAATAAACACCAAAACCAAAGAACAAACAAACTCAAAAATTCAAACAAAAGCCACCATTAGAAAGATCTCAATTTTAAAAAATTTTAGGAATTTGAATAACCTAAATCCGAGTTAAATTGCAAAAGATATAGCCATTTGAAGTTTTAAATGAATCTGAAATTAAAAAATCAACTTTTCCCGAATTTTTCTATTAAGAAAACTCGATTTATTGCGCACGCGACACATGACCAATCATCAGTCGACACGTCGCCTCGGCGCATGGACCCGGTTCACCGAATTCCTTCGGCCCACGGTGGACCAGCCCGCGCAAATCCGGTCGCTGACAGCGGGGCCCACAGTGCTGACTCAGGAGGCGACTCGGCGGATGACACCGCGTATCTGCATTGCCACGCTTGCGCCACGTAAGCGCCACCCCTGCACAAATATCTACGTGCCTGCCACGCGTCGACGAACTAGCAACCCACGTCACACGGCGGCGCACAAGAACCTAGGGTCACCGGCGACGAGCGGCGAGGGCACCTCCTAACTCACCTTGATTCGACGGCGGCACAGCTTTCTTCTCCGGCGGCGACGACCTCCACGGCTAACTCCTTCCCCGGTGATGCTCTGGCGAAACAATGGTGCGCACGGGGTGCACCTTGACACGACGAGTTCGAACGTCCCGCTGGCGACTCGAAACGACGATCCACGGCGGCTAATCGGCGCGACGAATCTTGCGGCGGTGCGCTCGGAAGAGCTTCGATTGCGGCGACTACGCGGCGATTCTTGGGCTAAGCTTTGGAGCTTTGGAGCTTTGATTGCTTATGATTTTGTGCACCCGGTACACTCCGTTTTATAGCACGCGACGACCGGAATATGGCAAGTCTTGGCGAAGTGTCCGCGGTGGCTACGACGAGAGTCGGTGGAGTCCTGCTCGGAAACGGCCTGGAGACGATGACCGGATGCTCGCCACGTGGTTGATCAACGGCTACTCTCCATGCGCGTGCTAATATTTCCAAACCGGTATCCTTTGATGAAGTCCGTCCGATCAACATCTAACGGCTCGCATTGGTTTAAGATTCATTAAATGACGTGGCTCAATATTGGCCGTTGGATAACGATCTGACGGCTCACGTCACTCCTCCCGAATCTTGGTCGATCCGCACAGTAATGGGCTTCGGCCCGTTACTGTTCACCGGAATTTTCCAAGTTTTTCGATTTAAAATAATTAAGAAAAATCATCTGATTTATTTGAGGTAGTAAAAATATTCTAAAAATTCCAAGAAAATTCTCAAAAATATTTTGAGACATTCTGGACCTGAATAAAATATTTTGGGCAAAACTTTATTTTAAATTTTTCTATTTAAAATTAATTCTTGACAAAAATAATATATTTTAATTTGGAATAATTCCAATAAATCTCAGAAAATCCAAATAAATCCAGAAAATTCATAAAAATCATAAATTGCAATAAAATAATAAATAAATTTTGGGATGTTACAAACCTCTCCCCTTAACGGAATCTCGACCCCGAGATTTAGGGCTGGCTAGAGAATAGATTTGGAAATTCTGCCTTCAGATCCTCTTCACGTTCCCAGGTCACTTTATTCTCGGAGTGATTACTCCATTGAACTCTACAAAAGCGAGTGGACTTATTTCTGGTCCTGCGCTCCATTACATCCAGAATCTTAATCGGCTGCTCTTTATAAGTCAGATCCTCCTGTAATTCGATAGCTTCTGACTGTGTCTGCTCTGCCGGCACTCTGTGATATTTCTTAAGCTACGACACATGGAACACATCATGGACTCTTGCTAATGACTGGGGCAACTCCAACTGGTAAGCAACCTCTCCTCGGCGGCTCAGAATCTTGAATGGCCCAACATACCTAGGTGCAAGCTTCGCTTTGACATCAAACCTTTTTTCACCTTTAAGGGGAGTAACTCTGAGATATACGAAATCATCGGGTTCAAAACTCAAATCACGATGGCGATTGTCCGCATAACTCTTCTGCCTTGACTGAGCTGTTTTCAATCTTTCTCTGATCATGGCAACCTGTTCTTCGGCTTCTCTGAGCAACTCAGGCCCAAATACTGAACGCTCCCCCGTCTCGTTCCAATTCAATGGGGTACGACAAGCCTGACCATAGAAGGCTTCAAATGGCGACATTTGCAAGCTAGCCTAATAACTGTTATTATAGCTAAACTCTACATACGGCAAACTCTTATCCCAAGATGTACTATAAGATATCGCACATGCTCTCAACATATCCTCTAAAATCTGATTCACTCTTTCCGTTTGACCATCTGTCTGCGGATGATAAGCAGTACTGAAATTCAGACGAGTCCCCATTGCTTCATGCAATTTATCCCAAAATCTTGAGGTAAATTGGGTACCTCGATCCGATACAATTTTCTTGGGCACACCATGCAGACGTACAATTCTGGATATGTATAACTCTGCCAATCGATCCCCGGAATAGGTTGTCTTCACTGGGATAAAGTGAGCAACCTTGGTCAACCGATCAATGATGACCCATATGGAATCATAACCCCTTTGAGTCTTGGGCAACCCAGTGATGAAATCCATACCAATTTCCTCCCATTTCCATTCCGGAATCTTCAATGGCTGCAATAGTCCTGCGGACTTTTGGTGCATCGCTTTTACCCTCTGACATACATCACACAATGCAACATGCTCCGCCACTTCACGCTTCATACTTGGCCACCAGAATCTCTTCTTAAGATCCTGATACATCTTGGCACTTCCTGGATGTATAGAATACTTGGAATCGTGTGCTTCTTCTAGAATCAACTACTTAAGATCTTTCTCGTCCGGCACACAAATTCGACCTTTAAACCATAGAGTTCCTTGCTCATCCATAGAGAAATCTTCGGCTAAACCTTCTTCTTTCTTAGACTTAATCTTGTTGATCTTCTCATCTTTACTTTGCCTTTCTCTAATTCAATCCTCAAGGGTCGGCTTTACTTCCAAGGCGACTCTGAATCCTTGCGGCACAACCTCAATCGACTTTGAAATTCTTCACACAACCGGTTGATCGCTGGCTTCTATTGCATTTACTTTGTGGCTCTTACGACTCAAAGCATCGGCTACCACATTAGCTTTTTCGGGATGATAATGAATTCGGCGTTATAATCCTTGATCGGCCCAACCATCTTCTTTGCCTCATATTGAGTTCAATCGAGTGAAGATATACTTCAAACTCTTATGATCCGTATATATCTCACATCTATTTCCAATGAGATAATCACGCCATATCTTTAAAGCATGCACTACGACTGCTAATTCTATGTCATGCGTTGGATAATTCCCTTCGTGCGGCCTCAACTGCCTTGATGCATAAGCCACTATTTTGCCATTCTGCATCAACACACAACCAAGACCCTGTCTTGAGGCATCACAGTATATGTCAAAGCTACACTGCACATCTAGCAATACTAACACCGGTGCAGATGTTAATCGCTTTTTTAACTCCTCAAAACTCCTTTCGCACTCTGGCGTCCATGCAAACTTCTTTTCTTTCTTCAACAATTGCGTAAGGGGTCTTGCAATCATCGAAAATTCTTCTATGAACCGACGGTAATATCCCGCCATTCCTAGGAAACTACGGATTTGAGTAACTGTCTTCGGCTGCTCCCAATGCAACACAGCTTCCACTTTACTTGGATCCACCGCGACTCCTTTAGCGGTTATTACGTGGCCAAGGAATTCTACCTTCTCTTTCCAAAAATCACACTTGCTGAATTTGGCATATAATTGTTGTTCTCGCAACTTCTCTAATACCAATCTCAAATGTTCCGCGTGCTCCTCTTCTGACTTGGAGTACACAAGAATATCGTCTATAAAGACAACCACAAATTTATCCAAATAGTCCATGAATACTTTATTCATCATATTCATGAAATATGCAGGGGCATTTGTCAGTCCAAAGGACATGACTGTAAACTCATAATGTCCATAACGGGTTGAGAATGTGGTCTTCGGTATATCTTCCTCTCGAATCTTCAGCTGATGATACCCTAATCGGAGATCTATCTTAGAGAAAACTCCTGCTTCTCTCAATTGATCAAATAAATCATCAATCCTAGGCAAGAGGTACTTATTCTTGATCGTCACTTCATTAAGTGCACGATAGTCAATGCACATCCTCATACTTCCATCTTTCTTTTTGACGAATAACACTGGCTCTCTCCACGGGGAAGAACTTGCTCGAACAAACCCTTTTTCAAGCAATTCCTCAATTTTCTTCTTCATTACTACATGCTCATCGGTCGGCATCCGATACGGCCTCTTTGCTATTGGTGCTGTTCCAGGTACTAACTCAATAACGAATTCGATGTCTCGATCCGGCGGCATGCCTGGTAAATCTTCAGGGAATACTTCGGGAAATTCTCTAGCTACTGTTACATCTTCCAGGTTAGCAACCTTCACACTATTGACCATTAACTGACCATCACGAACTGCGGTTGCATGCACTTCCTCTTTCTTGCCGCTAGGGCTTTCTAGGGTCACCATTCTTTGGCCACAATCCAAAACAGCCTTATGCTTGGAAAGCCAATCCATTCCTAAGATAACATCTAAGGTTTGGGTATCTAATAGGATAAGATTTGCTAGGAACTCTATCCCATTCATAAGCAACTTAACTCCCAAACACCCAAGGCTAGATCGAAATTCAGATCCTAGGGCTTGGACTAAAAGCACACATTTAAGATTCTTAACAGCAAATCCATTCTTCATTGCAAAACTCCGAGAAACAAACGAATGCGAAGCTCCCGAATCAAATAAAACTGTAGCTGGTACTGAGTTAACCAAGAACTTACCCAATACAACATCTGTTGCTCCTTGAGCTTCTTCCGTAGTGATATGATTAATCCTTCCACGCATTGTTGTTTGGGGCGACGCTCCTGACTGCACTGGTACTCGATTTCCTCCTGTCACCGGAGCTTTAGCTGGAGTAGTGCCCAAGTTGAAGCGGACAGGGTAATGTTTTCCCTCTTCGGACACTTGTTGGCGAAGTGCCCTGGCTCATTGCATGAATAACACCTTTCGGCCAGTCGTTGACTTCTGGCTACATTGCTCCTTGGTTTGGTGTTTGGAAATTCGATTAGCGGAGACGAGGTGGTGATTTGACGTCTTGTTGGTCCATCGCGGTGGATTACGGCAAATTGCTGCGGTGTCATTCTTAACTTTGGTGATTTGGCCTTCCTGCTTGAGTAGCCATCCTGCGCTTACGATCTTCACCTAACTCTTTGCGTTTATCCTCAAGAATCAAGGCCTTATTGACTAACTCTTGGAAATCAGGGAAATTGTGGGTGGTTAATCCCACCTGCAATCCAGAGTTTAAGCCTTTCATAAAACGGGATTGCCTAGCCTTGTCTGTAGCCACATCTTCTGGTGCATAACGTGCCAACCGAGTAAACTTATTGAGATATTACGCCTCGGTGGCCTCCTTGCTTCAAAGCCACGAACTCTTCCTTCTTAAGGTCCATCATTCCTTCGGCACATGGTATTGGCGGAAGCGGTGAAAACTCTGTGGGGCTTCATGTGCTGTGTGATAGTTCTCCCACCATTCTCTGGCGGTTCCTTCCAAGCGGTGTGAAGCATACAACACCTTCTCATTGCCCTCACATTGCGTGATATGTAATTTCCTCTCAATGGTCCTCAACCAATCATCGGCCTCCAAAGGATTAGCATTGCTCGAGAATGTTGGAGGGCGGGTTCTCATGAAGTCGATGACCTAGAATGAGAACGTTGCCCATTGTTGCCTTCTTTGCATGTTGTGTGTTCCTCTGACATGGTTGTTCATATTCTGATTTGCTGCATCATTGTTTGCATAAGCGTGGTCTGTCTTTGCTATGAAAGCTCCTAAGTTCTCGCACATCTCTTGGTGGTCTTTGGTTGCGGTGGTGTTCCACCATTGTTGGGACTGTCATTCCGGCGAAGGCCACTTCCTGACGCTCCATTGTTGCCACGAGTGTTCACCATCTGTTTGATTGATTTTTAGGTTAGGAAAGGTGGAAGTAGCATAGATGAGATGTAAGAATCTCTAAGGTGGGGAGTAGTTTAAACCCAAACTTATATATCTTTATTAATTAACTTGGTATGGTTGCTTACAAAAGCCTAAGGGCTATGCAACACATACCGCACACTCAGCAAACATTAAGATCCAAACTAAACACACAACCTTAACGTCTATTACAAATGGTAGGACTACCTTATTGACGCGACTCAACATTTGAGTCTCAACTTTAACCCTAAAACTCTCACTCCTCGAGTTCTGACTCCAGCTCTGACTCTTCCGGATCGGGGTCGTGTAGCTCCAATACCGGTTCCGGCTCAGGTCCGTACAGTGCATCCTCCAACTCACGGACCCTCTGGATAGAATGAGCTAAGACCTCCTGTAGCTGAGCTTGCGCCTCCCTGGCCTCATCGCGGGTCCTTTGCAGCTCCAGATCCATGTCGTCAATAGCGTCCTCCTGAGCAATGACATATCTCGCCACGTGGGTGACCGTGGTGTCCTCCCCCACTATCGGCTCCTGGTCGTGACGGTTATCTCGGCGTGGATGATGGCGGAACACGGTGCCTTCCAACTCCCGGGAATAGGTACGAGTGATTTGCCTCATCGCTAGCCGTACTGCCTCCTGGATCCCAGCTTCAGATGTAGACCTCCTGACGGTGATGCGGATGGAACGGCTTGCCCTTGTCCTCACCCAAGCGTAGATCATAATTTGAACCGTCCAGCCAATGTCGAGTCCGACACGTACTATGGTATTTCCCCGGTAGATCGGCCTGTCGAAACCTCCGAGCATCCGCATCATGCACCATAGCTCTGCTGCGTAACCTCCCTCTTGCTCCCCGTACTCTTGGACCATCCTCATATATTTAAAGGAGAAGTAGTTAAGTCCTCGTCCACTTTTAGAAAGGTAACGAAAATTTTAGCAAAGGTACGGAGCGAAGAATGAGATGAGTTGAGAGAGTTGTATTAATCCAGTTTAGATTTTTCCTTTAGAAAATAGTTTTGGACACTCTACCAACTAGGGCCAAGTCCTACAGTTAGTATGCTCTGATACCACCTCTGTAAGGACTCGAATTCACCAATTCGAATCCACTTTGTTTTACCGCACTAGTCCCAGGATCAATCGCTAGTGCACACAGCTTAACATTGGTAAGCATTATATCATACACAACGATAAGAATAATAAAACTTTATTTATTGAATATAACTAGTGTATGATCTTATGATCACTTACAATATTCAGCCTCACAAGGCAATAGTAAGACCAATGAGACAAATGCAGCGGAAAGTAGTAGAAAACATAGTTGTCCCCTCAGCACACCACAAGCGACTGAAAAGGATTGGCCTAGTGACTCGTGTCCACCTGAAAGTCCTCCTCCAGTAACGGTGATGATTCCTCCACTGTTGTTGGTTGTTTAAGCAAGGGTGAGTACAACAACACGTACTCAACAAGTTGTGCACAGTATGCAATCCTAACATAACTATATGCAGGCTTATTCCAAAGGAATGGTTAAGTGGTTCATTTGCAGTAAAGCAACATTTAAGAACACATACAATATATAGATATGAAAAGACAGTAAAACAAGTAATAACAAATAATAGATTCAATAATTCTTAGGTAAAACCAAGTTTCCATACTAAGTCAAGTTCCATTATCCACATGGCATCCTGCCATCCCCGTTAGTTGTTCATTTTTTTAAACTAACCCTTGACTGTAATTCCCGAGCATTGCTCAATACCGTGAGCACGGCTATCCGAATAGTTTGTACACTCTGCAGAGGTTATGCACTTTACCCACATGATACAACCATGCACTACGGTGAGCGATTATAACAAAGCCTTTACAATGCATCCTCTTAACCCGATGCTACCGTGAGGTTTCAACAACGAAGGTTACACCACCTCAACAGGGCCCCCCTCTTGCGCCATGTGAGTTTACTCCGTACACCCGGACTAACACCACCACGATAGCACTCAAGTTAAGCATTTGCAAATTAGTCAGCTAGGCTGTCCCATAACAGACATGTGGTTGCATGATTGACTCAGGTCAAAGGCTCGCAAGGTTAAGTCCTTAGGATTGATTAAAGCAAGACTTGCACATACCCTCAGCTCCATCAAGCCCACCCTGGCACACTTGCCCCTTCCACTTGCTTCAATCTAAAATGATTACCACCCGGTTGATTACCAAGCATCACATGCTTTACACAATTCAACATCGTTGCGTGACCTCGTCGCCACAACAACTCAATCTCCTCGTGTGACCACACATGACACACATATCCATGATAATGTTCCATATTCCATTAGTCAAGATTAATAATCAATATTTCATGTACATGTGATGACGTGACATGGCTAAGCACTCTAGTTCGTTCTAACCATCCATGTTGATTTCATTATTAACCAACTATAGTAAACCAACCTAGGGTGACAAGTGGATCATGGCATACAACTAGCAAGGTAGGGTGTAATTCAAAGGGTACGATAGCTAATCCCAAATTCATGTTGAAATCATTTATACATGTGTTAAGGTAAATCAAAATAGCATGCAATATAGTTTATGGGTGCAACATGATCAAAGCACAACTTGCCTTGGTTAAGCTCCTGGTCTTGGTCCAGAAATTGCTCTTGAGCTGCCTGCTCCTCCTCCAAAGCCTCGCATAATTCAACGTCTACGCAAATCGAGAAGAAATAGCAAATAAACACCAAAACCAAAGAACAAACAAACTCAAAAATTCAAAAAAAAGCCACCATTAGAAAGATCTCAATTTTACAAATTTTTAGGAATTTGAATCACCTAAATCCGAGTTAAAATGCAAAAGATATAGCCATTTGAATTTTTAAATGAATCTGAAATTAGAAAATCAACTTTTCCCGAATTTTTCTATTAAGAAAACTCGATTTATTGCGCACACGACACATGGACCAATCATCAGCCGACACGTTGCCTCGGCGCACGGACCCAGTTCACCGAATTCCTTCGGCCCACGGTGGACCAGCCCACGCAAATCCGGTCGCTAACAGCGGGGCCCACAGTGCTGACTCAGCAGGCGACTCGGCGGATGACACCGCGTATCTGCAATGCCATGCCTGCGCCACGTAAGCACCACCTCTGCACAAATATCTACGTGCCTGCCACGCGTCGACGAACTAGCAACCCACGTTACACGGCGGCGCACAAGAACCTAGGGTCACCGGCGACGAGCGGCGAGGGCACCTCCTAACTCACCTTGATGTCGCGGATTCAATGACGCGAACGGTTTTCCGAATGGAGCTTTGGTTCGACGGCGGCACAACTTTCTTCTCCGGTGGTGACGACCTCCACGGCTAACTCCTCCCCCGGTGATGCTCCGGTGAAACAATGGTGCGCACGGGGTGCGCCCTGACGCGATGAGTTCGAACGTCCCGCTGGCGACTCGAAACGATGATCCACGGTGGCTATTCGGTGCGACGAATCTTGCGGCGGTGTGCTCGGAAGAGCTTCGATTGCGGTGACTACGCGGTGATTCTTGGGCTAAGCCTTGGAGCTTTGATTGCTTATGATTTTGCGCACCCGGTACTCTCCGTTTTATAGCACGCGACGACCGGAATATGGCAAGTCTTGGCGAGGTGTCCGCGGCGGCTACGACGAAGTCGATGGAGTCTGCTTTCAGCGGCACAGAGCGATGATGGATGCTCGCCACGTGGTAGATCAACGGCTACTCTCCATGCGCGTGCTAATATTTCCAAACCGGTATCCTTTGATGAAGTCCGTCCGATCAACATCTAACGGCTCGCATTGGTTTAAGATTCATTAAATGACGTGGCTCAATATTGGCCATTGGATAACGATCTGACGGCTCACGTCACTCCTCCCGAATCTTGGTCGGTCCGCACAGTAATGGGCTTTGGCCCGTTACTGTTCACCGGAATTTTCCAAGTTTTTCGATTTAAAATAATTAAGAAAAATCATCTGATTTATTTGAGGTAGTAAAAATATTCTAAAAATTCCAAGAATATTCTCAAAAATATTTTAAGACATTCTGGACATGAATAAAATATTTTGGGCAAAACTTTATTTTAAATTTTTCTATTTAAAATTAATTCTTTACAAAAACAATATATTTTAATTTGGAATAATTCCAATAAATCTCGAAAATCCAAATAAATCCAAAAATTCATAAAAATCATAAATTGCAATAAAATAATAAATAAATAAGTTTTGGGATGTTACAATATAGTTATCATGCATTATGTTTTCAAAACTTGCGGAGTACATTTTATGCTCACCTTTGCAACATCCCAACTTTCCACAGAGGAGTGCATAGAAGCTGAAGGTGACTACAAATTCTATGCTTGTGGTTATGATGAAGGTGATCCGGACTACTAGGACGCGTACCCCAGTCGATTGCCTGTTGGGCATATGGATTGGTTCATTCTGCTACCGTTAATTTATTTCTGCTACTTCTTATTGAACTCAAGCCATGAGGCTACCTATTTGTAATAATTTGGCCATAAGGCTAATACTCTCTTTGCTTAATAAATATTATGTGATTCGTTATATGATTGTGTTATCATCACTATTTCCATTATGTGGGCTAGCTTTTCCTGGACTAGCACGGTTATACACAGAGGGTTCAGATTTGAAAATCCGGTCCCGACAAAGGTGTTATCAGAGCCATATCGACTGTAGGTCACATCCCTAGCTAGTATGGTCTTCTTAGCAAGAACTTCAAAATGATTTTCTAAATCAAACCAACAAAATGGTATGAAATAGATTGTCCCTTCTCATGTTATTCTTAGGTTCTCACTTCTTTCCTTTGCTAAAATATTATTTTAAAAATTTTAATTTGATCTTATCCCATAAAATTTCTCGAAGCTTTAGGTCTTGTGAAAGAATCCCAATCAAGGAGGATGTTGATCCACGTTCTCTTGAAGACCAGTAGAGGGGCTGCTGGAAAGATCAAGTTGACATAAGAGTGCTTGAAAGGATTCCTATGTAGGATAAGCTAATAGTGCTCAGTAGTGTTGGAGCATGTCATCCATTTTTCGCTTAGTAACGAATAGTTGTAGTGCAATAGGATTTTTGTTGCTTGTTTGTTGGTGTGTTGTACACTTGCCCTAGGTATTGTGCTGCAGCCACATTTCATTTGGAGTTTTAATTGTTTTTCTTGCCTTGGAATGGCTACCTCCCTAGTCTTCTTATCTTTTGCTCATTCCCTCTCATCTATTGCTAACCTACCCTTGGCCGTTGCTTCAAATGGAGAGTCAAGGAAGAGGTCATGGAGCTGGTCGCAGAGGTCATGGACGTGGTCATGGCCAGTCAATGCCACAAAATCAACAAGATGTTTTAGAGCAGGAAGAGCAATCCGAGCAGGAATTGCCACTGTTGCCTCCACCATTCCAACCCCTAGATGCAGATATTTAGCAGATGATGGCAATGCAGCTTTAGTTGTTGCAAGCCCTTGCTCAGAACATAGTGAACAATCTGCAGCCAGCACCAGCAGCAACACCTATGATGCTGCCTCAGTCAAAACTTGGAGAGTTCATGAAAACTAGACCGCCAACCTTCTTGGGAGCAGGTGAACCCTTGGAGGGAGATGATTGGCTGAAGGGTGTGGAGAAGAAACTCCAGTTAGCTCAATGTGATGATCGTGAGAAAGTACTCTATGCGAGCCATCAGTTAAAAGGAGTAGTTGCTACCTGGTGGGATAAATTTTGCACTGCCCATCAGAATGCTCAAGTAATTACTTGGGAGGAATCACTACTACAGAAATCATCATCACAGACGGTTCGTAAACATCATCAGAGACGATTTTGTGAACCGTCAGTAACAATAAGTCTATGATGAAGAAAATCATCAGAGACGGTTTTCCACCCGTCTGAGAAAATATATATCACGAGGCGGTTCTATTAATAAACCGTCGGTGATATTTAATTATCACGAGCGGTTCTCATTTTAAACCGCCTATGATAATTAAATATCACGAGCGGTTTCAAATCATAACCGTCTCGGATATTGAACTTATCACGAGCGGTTTCAAATAAGAACCGTCTGTGATGACCTTTTTTCCCACACCCCAGCCAGAACCTCCATTATTTATGGTGTTGTTCGAAATTTCCATCAATATTTCTACAACGATATTTATAAGGCACAACCAGTTATAGATATTGTAATTGAATATCTACACTTCCTATATGCATCGAGGCAACAGTTTGTCTGATCAGAATAGACTTAAAATATAAACATTTGTAGTGCTTTTTCTCCCTTCTTATGATAATGTTGATGGAACTCGACTAATAAATCAACCAAGACCCAGACGCAAAGATGACGAGGTGACGGCAACCACGGTCCGCTTGATCGAACCGACACCTTTGGAGTGTGTGATTTGTTTCATGCCATACGAAGTGGCCTTGCGCAGGGTCACCGTCGTGCCACGGTGGGAGAACATGGTACTTTGAAAAAAATTGTAGATGTACTTCATAGATTACTCTAGGTAGCAAATATGACAATACAATGAATCGTACAAACAAGAACATGGTAGCAATAAAGATGAGCAAATATGTATTAAGGATAATATCATGTGACAATACAATGAATCGTACAAACAGAATAACCGCAAGTTTTTGATATATTTTCCCAATGAATACCATTAGACAATTGTACAACTCCAGAAGTTATCAGTCTGCGTGGAACGCGCCTTTTTATTTATTACTTTGGTGAGCAGGAAGTAACAAACTCTCCCTCTAATGTTGCTCAAATGGGTCTCAGTCAACGCAGCTGCAACCGTACTGCTATTTTTTGTATTGACGACGGTTTGCATGTTGTGGCAAACATAAAATCCACATAGGTTATTTCCCGACCTTCTTTGGTGGTAATCGCAAATAAAAAATAGGTTAGTTCTAGAGTCACTATTACGGGGTTTGATATAGGATTATTGTGTATAGCGGATACCGGAAAGTTAAAATCATGCTGTAGTTTAGTCCGATCCTTCAACACTTTGAACGCTCTACGAGATTGCAAAAGGTTAGCCTATGCCATTCCAATAGCAATATAAACCTGGAACAACTTACACGACCATGTATGTTATGTACGGAGGAAACGTGATTACCTACTGAGTAATTTTGCGATAGGTACCAAGTCGTGGTTTCCGCCACGTGTGGAATCAAGTACTTAACCCGGTTTGTGGCTGGTTCAATTACAATTAGAATCCAGTGAAACCTACACAGGTATATCACAATGGACAATTAACGAAACAGAGTTGTGTGCACAGTAGAAACCAAAGTATAGCATGTGATGTAGCACTTACCCTGGGTTATGGGGTAGAAGTATGAATTCTTTATCTTTTTGTGCTAGCAATGCCTGTGTCACATATTTCTCGACCATGTTTATATCTTCATTCATTGTTTGCTTTGAGACTATATGTGGGCCGAGGAAACCCATCGATTGTTTCTTCTGTGTCGCTTCAAGTACCATGTATCTATATATACAAAAGGCGAATTATATATATATTGGAGGACATTTATCACTATTAGACGAATGTAGATTGTGATAGCACACACTTACAATGTCCAGCATCTCATGAGTGCGGCGTCGAGGGCGTCGTGGTTGTAAAGATGGAACAAGTCCAGAAAATCGACCGAGAAGAAGCCCCCTGATGTTTATACTGGAACTTAACCATGATACTTGTTGTACGTTCATGCTCTGGCTTTCCAGCTTGTTGGGTGTACCAAAAATGCAATTGTTGGCAAGATATACTAAGTGAATTTAGGCTGCCTTTCATTAATAACGGCTCTCCTAGCTTGTATTGTTTAGCCAACTCAGCAGACGGATAGTCGATTTGTTCTTGCCTTTCTTTCTTCTGTTTGTCCTTGCATTCCTTTGTATTGTATGAAGCCTTCACGGGAGAGGAATGGGCAGGAAATAAGTCAACATTATGTACATCAAGTGGAGTCTGGGCTACGACTGCTGATTTGGTAGCCAACTAATCAGATACAATAGGCGAATCAGATCGTTGCGATTGTTGCATGACAGAAGGGACGACCAGGAAGATGTCGCTGCTAGGCCATTGGATGAATGTGCCAATGGCATCCCCCAGTTTCATGATCTTGTCGTTTGGCGGCTTCTGTAGATCGACAATCTTGAAACTATCAAATACCCTATCCACATTGACCTTGGTGAAACCCTGCGCTATCATGGTACCGTGCACCATGGTCCCCTTAGTGGATGGATACGCGATGCCCCAAGCAGCCGTAAGAGGAACGGTGCCATTGTTAATTCTCACTTGGAGATTGCACCGCGTGGCCACCTTAATGTCACATACAGGAAAATTCTCGCGTATGTTCATATATGTTAAGGGCGGATGCACAGCTGCTCTTATGGGCGATGTAATGACTTGCGGACATATACGGGCTTGTGCAATATTTCTTTCTTGATTGTTGAGCCTTTCCTCGAGGTTTCTTATCATATCATAAAATTCTTCTCTCAGTTCTCCCCTCAACTCTTCTCTCAACTCTCCTCTCAACTTCTCCTCCAAATTCTTTATAAGCTTTGACTCGCACTCGGCTTTAGTTCTCTTCTTATTTCGGTATTTGTCCGAGTCGTCTGGGAATCCAGTTTTCCATGGAACAAAAACCCCTTTGCCTCGTGTATGACCAGGGTGTTCCTTGTTTCCCAAGGCCATGGACAGTGCATCTTTCTCCCTGTCTGGCAAAAAAGAGCCATCACCCGATTGTGTACTCAACGCTACCTGCAAGACCCCGACAAGTTATTTCACTTATGAAGTCATTGACTAATTACGTAAAATTGGTAATTCGATTTATATATTACCAGGCGTTGGCAGACTTTGGGGTTTACAAAGGAGACGGTTGCAGAGGACGTGGCAGCTGACCTCGCTCTTAGCCAGTCTCTGGCACGTTGATCTGTGATTGATGCAAATGGCGAGATACCCTCCTCATCCTCCCTGTCCCATTGCGCTCTCTTCCCCGCTAGCCAGCAGTACCGAGTCTGTGGGGGTGAGTGTTCCTTGCCTGCAAGGCCTTGTTTGCTTCACTTTGACGCACAAATTCGTCTGTCGTCTTCATCTCAATAAAATGCCGCCATGTGTCCTCATCAATGAACCCATACTTAGAGTATGGAACCATATCCTTCTTGACGTAGTCTATGAAAAGCGTGTGCTTGAAGGTCTTCCATGCCTTTCCTGCCACTAGCAGTGCATACCGTCGCACTAGGGGAGCGGATTCTTCTGGAATGTCGAACGATGAAAGAATTTCTGTCTGCAAGGCATTGCGAGTCTCAATAGTCAGCAACCTCCAAGAAGATAGCGTGATCAGAACCCGTTCCCGTACTACTATCCCGCACATATTTCGAAATGCATTCGCTGCCTTTTTTGGCTTTGTAGGGGTCCCATCCTTTGGATTGATCTCCGTAATGGTATATCGGTCTGTTGGCCTTTTGTTTAGTCCTCTTGCAGCGCAGGTTGATTTTTCTTTTGTGGGTACATCATTTTCTTCAGACGATGGATTAGAGGACGACATCTTCTTTGCAAGTTAAAATAGTTTCAGGCGAACTAAAAGAGAAGAACAAATAAAATCAAATTAGAGTGAATAAGTTTGTGGATACCATGGCTTGTTATTAGCCTTTTAAAAGAACTAGCTAACCATCCAATACTTCAAATTAATACCCCAGCACCCCACGTGCCCTGAATGTTACACCCTCAAGCAAAATAATTACAAAACACTGGAGAATTTTAGCAAAACAAGCGAACTAGGAGGTTGCCGAACTTAATAAAAATTTCAGCAGCACCTCCCCTAAAACTAGGACATCCACATAGCAGACAAGCAGAAGAATACATATTTCAGAAACAACAAGAATAACATAAACAATATAATGCTTATGATAAGATGCGAGAATAAGAGCAAGATTTTATTGATTATTCCATATCTCTACTATTATAAAGCAGCAGTTGGTGGCGGTGGTCCGTTCTTCCTCGGGCCCCACTCTCCAGCCCACAACCCCCTCTCACTCCACACATACACAACGCTCCCACTCCCCAGCCCTAATCTCCCAATCTCTCTCGCGCCATCCCCAAATCTCCTCGCGAGATCCTCACCGCAATCCTCTCCGCAAGCCGGTCCTCCTGGTTCCCCCTCTCTCTTTCTTCTTCCCAATGTGCCGCGCCCGTCTACCTCCCGATTCTCCTCCTGTCTCCCGAGCTCGCCCCTTCCTCTCCTTGCCACCACAGCCTCGATTTTTAGCCCCCGACCACCGGTGCCTTCTGGCTTTCACTCTCCCCCAACCGATCATCGCTAGATCTGGCGCTCCTGGCACTAGTGACTTCCCCGTCCACCCCCAAGCTAAGCGCTACTCCATTTTTTTCCTCCTCCATTCTTTCTAACCTTATTCTTCCTCATGTGCTCTAGTTCGTCGACGCTCTGACTGGCCTCAAGAGATGGGTCTCGTGGCAGGCCGCACCCTCGGCGGTGCTGAGAGCGCCCCTCGTTTACTGCCGGCTCAACCCCCCTACAAACCCTAAAAGCTAAGTTCTACTCCCTCCCCATCTACTGCTATTTATGTTCTCAGGTGCTTAAGTATTGAGTTGATTAAGTGCATAGCGTGTTGGTCAACTGAGATGTATTAGCTACCTAGCAAAAGGAAGTTTCTTGTGTATTGAATCCTGTCAACTTTGCTTGAATGTGACATAGTTAAACCATATTTGATGATTTCGGATGTATAGCCTTCGTATAGATTACAGTATGGATATCTTGGATGGGTTTGAACTTGAGATAGGATAGAGTTTGATGTATTCATTTGTAAGAGGCTCATGGTGTTTCTAAATCTGTAACTTTTGTATGTTGAATGCTCCCTTTTAATGCTATGAGATCGAGTGAATGGTTCAGAATTTGACTCATGTATATAGATGCTTTGCTACAAAGATGTATAAATTATAAAGAGAGTGATTAGCATTGTTTACATTTTGTCTTTGGTTGGTGATGTTAAATTGATAGTTTATATGCTTATGAACATCAGTAAGGGAGCTTTAGTGAATATGGTGTTATTTATGAGTAAAGTGTGTGTATATATATATGGTATTATTTAATCAACAGAATCTTGATTAGTTGGTATAATTTCAAAGTAGCTTTGTGCTTAAGATAATAATTGTGCTGCTATTCTGGAATCGAGAGTAATGTTGGATCCTGAAGATGATATGCTTTAGTTTAGAACAGAGGGTGAATTTAAGTTGCTAGGTCACATGTATCAGTTTAATGCATCTTTGTTAATCACTGTACTGAGTTCCTATGTGCTACGATTTGATATAAATATGTACTGCCATTTGACTTTTTTTTGATATCTTAAGTTGTGCAGATTTGGTTTAATAAGAAGTATCCTTATTGCGTGTTGTATCCCTGCTAACTGAAACTGCATGCCTCCGCATTGAATATCTTTGTTTTGAACTCACAAAGGGGCATATATGCATGTACATATTGTCATTGTTGATATATATATATATATATACTTCAAGTTACATATATAGCCTGAATGGGTGAAGCCTATATGTTTCGCCCTTGCAAGAACTGTTGAAGCACACATCAATGCAATATGGTTGCTTTAGTTTTTCGTTTGAGCTTGCATTTGTTTTTCGTAATTGTTTGCCAACCGCCATACTAAAGCTCGCCTTATTTGAGTTCATTACGTGCAAAGTGACTTTGAGGCCGGTCATTTTATTTTGGTCGACAATCCATACAATGTCGACTTGGTTATGGCGACCACCGTCAAGATGGCTTTAAAATTGCAATTTGTACTTTTAGTGGGCTCATCTGTTGACTTGAATGTGGTTACTCATTCGCACATATATCTATGATAATGGTTGATTGTTAAGAGACCTTTTGTTGAGATAGAAATATCTGCGGGTAGGGTTGAAAAAACTTTTGTTTACACCCTTTTTTTGGGAAAAATGTAGCCATAGCTGTGTCGAAGGACTAGCTCACAGTAACGGTTAGAATAACGACGCGCAAAACATATGAAGAAGATCAAATCACAAAGAGCAAGAGATACGGATTTAACGTGGAAAACCTTTGCAGGAAAAAACCACGGACGTCAGCTGGCAAAACTTCACTATTTTTCTGGAGAGTTACAAAACGTTGGTAACCAATCGCCCGAGCGGCTTACAAGAAGAAATATATAGATGGTGGTGACCTAGGTCAAACTTGGAAACCGATTCATAACTGATCCATACCGCGCGTAAAGGTTATTAATTTACTTATTTGGAAGTTGAGTGATTAAATTCTCATGATTCCTATATGTACTTTTCCAAGTGTGGAAATGAGCACAGGTTTTCTTTTATTAGAAGCGAATTTTCTGTATCTTTCCAGGTGGTAGTTTGCAGCTGAGGGTATTAATGTTGACAGATCAATAAAATTCTCATATGAACTTTTGAATGCTACAAAGGGCTTTAGCATGGATCATAAAATTGGCCAAGGTGCTTCTAGCTCTATTTATTATGCTGAACTTAGAGGTGGCTGTAATAATGCTTTCCATTGTAAGTTGTCACAAAAAAATCCCTCAATTTTATTTCAGATCGTGTTACTACTCTCGAGTTGTCGTCATCTGTCAATATAGAGCTTAACATTGCTATATCTTGACATAGTAGTAGGTTGATTGATTGAATATCTTTTTCAGAGAATATTGATGAACTGCAGAACATCCGATAACCTTGCATCTACAAATCCATGATGAATAGGGTGCGACATCCGCCACCTTGCTTAGGAAGCACAAATCTGCATGCTACAAATATGTACTCAAATGTAATGATTGTCGATTCTCTATACTTATATTAGTCTGGTCATTAACATTGGTTGTATTTCATATTAGGGTTCAAGCTCCCAAACAGGATTTGAGCAATTTGGTGGTAGCCTGAAATAAATGAAACACAAATGCAATAAGCAAGATAAGGATACAAAAGTGGAATTGAATTTGCAGGTTCTTTGGGCACGTGGTGAAATAAGCTGCAGGTATAATAGTATGCCACAAAGTTGGCACAATTTCATCTTCTCTCAAAGCAATTTGGCATCACTTTTGCTTCTATTCTGTTATGATTGAAACTGAAACCACTGTAGATTTATTTCATGTTGCTCCAATGTCAATTTTTCTCCATTAAAATGGAAGAAGCATTTTCATAGGTATCAACCTCTTTGGCTGCTTATTAACTGTATGCAAAATTCTAGCATAATCTTTCATTTTTAGCATATAATACATGCATACATATGTGAAAAAAGTAACTGTACATGGTTTTGGTGATTTCTTTTCCAATATAGTTGTAGTTTTGATACAGAAGTATATTTTTCTTCTTTTTAGGTTACCTTTTGAAAAGGAGTGCAAAAAATAATGAATGGAGCAAAAGGTGGGTTGTCCTAAATGAGAAGAGTGGAAAGGTTAATAAATCTCTACCCTCCGGTCTTGATGACTTCATTTTACACTCGAGCTTCATTTACATTTTTGAGAATAATGCGTAGTGTTGTTACTGAAGGAGTGCGTTCTAGCGTTCACATCAAGCACATCAAGCAGAACAAGTTGGACGTTGTGAGCACTTTGGTGGAATGCATAACTTTTTGTGTGTGTGGTTTCAATTTGTTTGTTACTTAGTCTCAGTTTTTTACGTTTCGGTGTTGACTCTTGTAATATACAAAATATTGTATCAATCACTTTATTCTATAAAATATGATTGGTTACATGTTGTGTTCTATATGTTATTGCTTGACCTTTATGTTTTATTACCAATTTTATTTTTCGTAGCAACGCACGGACATTGAACTAGCAACAATATAAGTAACATAACACAATTCTTGATCAGTCGAAATGACATGTATGTCAAGTGACAGCATAAAAGCAATATAATATCATTCACATATAGAATCATGTCTTTCTTGGCAATATGGTGTTAATTAAGTGTGATCGCTCTCAGTTTGTTGGGTTTGGATGAAGATAAGAATCTTCACCACAATCACAAATGGGCTAACAAATTATTTAGTGAATGGGGCCTTGAACCCTTACCACCTTAGCATGTACTATAAAGAGTTATTTTAGCAATCCCTCCTGCATTTGTTTCTTTCCGCAGGCATGGATATTGTAAGACAAATAGAAATCATCCTAAGTCAGGAATTTAGTTCTCAGAAAGTTTAATAAAACAGTTGAACACTGGTCCTACTTTGTCTTAAATAAGCTTGTCCCCGATGCATTTTTGTCTTCTTGTTGAGGTTGCTTTCTTCTTTTAGTTTTGTACCCATCACTCCATCAGTTGTCTCTCAAGGCCTCTAATACAGCTAAGAATGTCCCCACCTATATTAGACTAGTACTTGCTTGAAATCTCAATCTTCCTTCATTTCTTCATCGAAGATAATATGGTTATCATTATTTTGCAGTATCATCTTGGGAGTGTGAGCATGGTATGTATGACTTGCAATTTTGCATCACATGGATGAATTCTAAATATTTGGTTGTATATAAGTAAAGGCGCATTGATTCCTTTTCCACAATAAGTATGGGAGCTAATTGTTGCAGAGTTGCCAAGGAGAGGTCCCACCATGTGTAGATTCAGTTGAAGTTTCGAATCACAGGATAAGACACTCACCATCATGGAGCTTCCAGTGAGACAACCGCACACACATAGAGTATATAATGGAAAACACTAGACTGTTTTGCAAGCACAGTAGTGGAAACATTGGGCTAGAACTAAAGAGTGGTTCCATTAAACCAATGAAGGCCATCCTAGTGAGGATGGCCTTCCGATGTGTTCTACAGGTCAAATGGCCAAAACCGACAAGAAGATGGAAGCATCCAAACTTTCAAAAGCTGATCCTCGAGGTAAAAGCATAAATTAATGCTCTGTGAAATAATTTTATTATCACCTTCTATGTGGTTTTCTCTTCTTTTTCTCCCTTCTTAAGGGATTTAATGTTGCTAATTGAATGGTTATGGGCATATTGTCTTAACATACATATATTCTAGGAGAACAAAGTGAAGCTGCTTATGTGGGTGGGATGTTACATGAACAATGTCACAATGAGAGGCACATTTTAACCCAGTGATAGCATTTTTCATCTTTTCTGCACTCAAATCAAATTGTGCTTAACTAGAATATATTGATTCTTCTATTCTGTTGGTTTTAAGGTTCTACAAGTTCAAGGCCCAAATCACAGAATAATTGTTCTGATCATATATAACCCAAAATCATCATAGAGCAGTACCAATCACCCACAGCCAACAAAAAGAAAGAAAGAAAGATGTGCAACACACTTACAGCAGAACAGCACTGACTGCTGTTCAGAAGAGAGGCCAGGCACGACGATGGGGAGCACGTCGCTGTGGGGGAGGTCACCGAGGGGGAGCACGTCACTGCGGGGGAGGACAACAATGGGGAGCACGTCGCTGCGGGGGAGGACGACGATGGGGAGCACGTCGATGCTAAGGAGGACGCCGAGGGGGAGGACGCCGAGAGGGGGAGGCCACCACGGAAGCATGTACGCCGCCGAGGGGGAGGCCGTCGCGGGAGACAAAATGTCATAGAGGGTTAGGGTTTGGCGCACTGTGAATAAGGTCTGCGCGCGGGAGATATATATAGGAGATTACATCATAGACGGTTCTAAAAGAGAACCATCTGTGATGTAGTTATCACAGACGGTTCTATAACAACACGATGCAAAGATGTTTATCACTGAGCGGTTATATAATAGAACCGCTCGTGATAATAACACCACAAACTGTTATGTTATAGAACCGTCGTGATATATACTTTTCACCGACATTCACCGTGAGGTTGAAGATTGATTCTTGTTGATTCGGTCTCTTGTGCGTGATCGTGAATGTTTATTCAAGAGTTTTCGATTAGATCAAGAAGCTTGTTGGTGCATTTGCAACAATATTCCTGCTCGATGCATCTGGCGATTAGACTATTACCGATAATCTGAATTTGTCTTCTAATGTATGATTAAGTCGGTTAGCTTATTCACACTATGTAAACCGATCACTTTGTTGTATCTTACGGGAAAGTTGTCTTTAACGTAATATAGATATCTTGCTCGAACTTAATCTAGCAAGAAGAACCTTAATTTCAGTGAATCTTATTAGTATCAATTCTTGATGTGCATGTTTAAGGTGGTACGGGTTTGAGGCCTTATTCACTCAATAAATTGTTTGCCCATTTGTGATTGAAGTGGAGATTCTAATCCTCAATTCAAATCCTAAAATCTGAGAGCAATCACATACAACTATTTCCATATTGTCAAAGTAGACATGATTCTGTTCTTGTTTGCCATAGTCTACATAATTTATTTCTTCTCATCAATTATGTCTGAATGGCCATCTTTGAATCATGTATTTGGAATCATATTGATATTAAGGAATAAATACTTGCTCTTATACTCGCATCTTTTCCATCAATCCAGATGCTTCACAAGCTACTTACAAAGATCATCACAATCATATGTACAAAGCATGATGGGTCGTATTATCTTTACAATAGCATTAATGTAATATTATTACACATGAAAATTAGTAAACATGATGACAATGCACCCTTCTCATAACTACTCCATCACATGCTTATTCTTTTGTATGAAAATTAGCCCTTCATGATGATCAACGCGTGTGTAGCTTGCTTCCTCATGTTGTTCTTCTGGGACCAGGATGTCATTTCCGATAGGTGGCAACTCATCAAATTGATTTTACTCTTCCTCATCTACTACATTCTCAACTCCGATAATTCTCCTTTTTCCTGAAGAACTACGTGGCGCTTCTTGTTGGGACGGTTGGTTACATAGAAGACTTGAACAACTTGGTTAGCGAGTACTGAATGGTTCATCTTGGTATCCGACACGCTCGAGGTCCACAGAGTGATGTCATTCTTGTCAACCTTCACGTCTTTGGAGGTGGACCCAACGGCACGAAATAGGGAAATCTTGAAAATCGTGAGTCGAGCTCCCATATCTCCTCTATGTACCCATAGTAGGAGCTCCTCGTCAACCCAGCGGTATTATTGAATGCATCTATGCGGACACCGCTGTTCTGGTTTGTGCTCTTCATATCCTGATCTCTCATGTAAAATGTGTACCCATTTAAGTCATATCCTTTCCATGTGACAACTGTAAAAGTTGGTCCTTTTGCCAACCATGTCAGCGTGTCATCTGACGAGCTCCTAGTGATAGGTCGCTCCTTCAACCATTTGTTGAACTGAAGGTTATGCTGTCTCGTGATCCAAGACTCCTACCGTGTTGGATTCTCTTGCCTTAGCCATTGCTTGTGCTCGACGATATAGGCGGACACTATAGCCATGTGTTGCAAAACCGTGAAATGGGCTCGAGCATACGCAACTGAATCAGGCGTGATTGCTTTCCTTCCGATGGTCCTGATACCCTGGAGCCTCCCCTCATGGCGAGATCGAGGCACACCTATCAATTCGACCTAGGCCATGTAATCGACGCAGAACTCGACGGCCTCCTCTGTTGCATAACCTTCGACGATGCTACACTCCGGACGAGATCGATTCCGTACGTAATACTTGAGAATTCCCATGTACCTCTCAAACGGGTACATGCTATGTAGGAACACTGGCCCGCATATCTTTATCTCTGTCACAAGGTGAACAATGAGATGGACCATGATATCGAAAAATGATGGAGGGAAATACATCTCAAGATTACAAAGAGTCATCACCACCTCAACTTGCAGAGCATCTAGTCCTTCGGGATCGATGACCTTCTAAGCGATTGTGTTAAAGAAATAACACAGCCTAGTGATTGTCTCTCGGACCTTGACCGGCAAAATACTTCTAATTGCGACAAAGAGCATCTGTGTCATCAGCACATGACAATCATGAGACTTCATGCCGGTTAATTTCAAATCTTCCAACGAAACAAGTCTCTTCATGTTGGAGGAGTAACCGGACGAAACTTTCACACCATGCAAGCACTGGCATAGTTCAGTTCTTTTAGCCTTTGACAGAGTATAACAAGCAGGTTCCAAGTACGTACGGCCTTTATCAGTCTCTTTCGGTGCTAACTCAGGTCTTATGCCCATATCGACCAAGTCAAGCCGTGCGTTGATACCATCCTTTGTTTTACCCTTAATGTTGAGTAAGAGACCAATCACGCTGTCACAGACATTCTTCTCTACGTGCATGACATCGATGCAATGGCGAACTTCTAGGTGCTCCCAGTAAGGTAGGTCCCAGAATATTGATCTCTTCTTCCACATGCTCTTTTCACGGGTACTTGATTTATGTCCCTTTCCATACGCAACATCCAAATCTTTAACAATGTCATGAACATCTCTCCGCTCAAACGCCTTGAGCTGAACCATTTTCGTTCCTTCCGTGAAAAGTTGCTTCATCTTGCGATATGGGTGATTCCTCGAAGGAACCTACTGATGACGCATGTACACGGTTTTATGGGAGTGATTCAGCCATAAACTCTCGGTATCATCTAAGAAGTGAGTGCAGGCTTTGGTTCCTTTTGTGTCTGGCACGACAGTTAGCATGGCGGGGTAATCATTTATGGTGCGAACAACAAGCAAAGGCAAAGTAAAGTTCTCTCGTTTGTACGCATCCCATCGTGTACCCGGAACCCACAGTGTTTTTAGATCTTCCACCAATGGAGCTAGGTACACATCAATATCGCTCCTGTGTTGTTTCGGTCCTTGGATAAGCCTGCAGACAACAAAATGTACTTTCGCTTCATCTGTAACCAAGGAGGAAGGTTGTAGAATCTGAGACTTACGGGCCAAGTGCTATGCCATTGCTCATGTTACCGAAAGAATTCATTCCATCTGTACTCAAACCAAACTTTATATTTCTCGGATCTGCACCGAATTCTTGAAAGCTCCTATCGATGTTTCTCCACTGGATGGAATCAACAGGGTGCCTTAGCATTCCATCATTCTTATGCTCCTCAAAGTGCCAACGCAACAGTTTTGCCTCCTTTGGGTTCGCAAACAAACGCTTCAAATGGGGAATTATAGGCAGATACCATGCCACCTTAGCAGGAGGTCCTTTTTTCACCTCAATACTCTCGCCATCATCATCTGAATGACTCTTAAGCTCGTGCATCAGATCGTTGCACACGGACATATATGCAAGTTTGTGTACTCTTTGCGATACAGAGATACTGATCGCTTGGACATGCATGTATTCTTTCTACTTCCATTCCTAAGGGACAAAGAACCTTCTTGGCTTTGTAGGTGGTTGTCGGCAACTCGTTTCCCTCTGGAAGCATGTCCGCCAATAGACGTAACAGCGCTGTGAAACTCTTGTCGGACCAACCATTGCTTGCCTTCAATTTGAGTAGTTCAAGCACGGATAATAACCTTGTGTATTTCAACTTGCACCCTGCGAACAAAGGTTTCTTCGAGCCCTCCATCAAGCCCTGGAACTTTCCATATTCCCTGTCATCAAGGTTTCCTTCTGCATCGCACAACATCTGATCCAAATTGTCATCCTGTAACCTGTCCTCATCGGAAACACAATCGATATGATCATCCGACATATCATTGACTTCGTCGACGATATTAACACTACTTGCTACTTCATGTATATTATGCTCTTCGCCATGACTGGTCCAACATGTATAGCCCCTTTTGAAACCCCTCCAAATCAAGTGCGCTTCGATCTGCGCTGAGTTTCGAAACATCTTCAGATTTTTGCAATCAATGCACTGACATGACATGAATTGCACCCCCTTATTAAACATATCCTCCTCTGTAGCTCTTTTGAAAGTGGAGACGCTATTAAGGTACTCAACACTCATACGGTTCTTAGTGTACATCCAGTTTCGATCCATCTATGCTACACATGTAACACTTAGTGTTAAATATTAAGTGCACCAGGTGTAGTGTGTATGGACACATTCTTAAACTAATTATGCAATTACATAACTTGATTACATCACAAAGAAATAATTAACACAATTCAAATTAATCTTCAATATAATAATGAAATTAGAACCCATTACTAACCTTAGATCACCAAAAGACTTGAATTGATCTATAAGCTAGATCTAAACAATCTTTAAATTCTATCCTTAACAAGCTAGCTAGCTACATCATGATCAAATATAATATTATGCAAATAGAACCATTACTAGCTAACGTTAGATCAAACAACCAACACATGGTTCTACAAGCTAGATCTAAAAAAATCATCAAATTCCAAGCTAGATGTTGAATATAATGCAATTAAAACACATTACTAACCAAATATCACAAACAACATATGGATCCAGTTACAATTAAGCTAGATCTAATCAAACAATCTTTAAATTAATTCTCTCCTAACCAACCTAGATATTGAATTGGATGCATGCAATTAGAACTCATTACTAACCTTAGATCACCAAAATCAAATGAATCTAATATCACCCTTCGAAATCAATGGCCTTCTTTCACAAAATCGCCTCACTTCCACAGCCGCCAGTCTCAGGATAGAAACCGAAACCCTATAAATGAAGTGGCTGGATCGAGACTCTATTTATACATGAGATATCACAGACGGTTTTATATTATAGCCGTTTGTGATGTAAGAAATATCACAGACGGTTTCTAAATATAACTGTCTGTAATGACTACTGTAGATATTACAGACGGTTGTGTTATATAACCGTCTGTGATTTCATAGACGGTTTTACTTAGAAATTGTCTGTAATAAGTACTGTATCCATCACAGACGGTTATATTTAGAAACCGTCTGTGATATTTATTACATCACAGACGGCTGTAATATAAAACCGTCTGTGATATATACACTAACGGTTTGAGTACATAACCGTCTGTGATGTTCCATATCACAGACGGTTTTTCAAAACCGTCTGTGATCGTGCGTCTGATATAAGCCTCGCTGTAGTAGTGAATTCACTGAAGCCTTCCGCATTGCACATATGCCTGCGGGTGTTTTAGAGATGAAGAAAAGGGAGTTCTGTAAGCTGCATCAAGGGAACCAGAGTGTTTTTGAGTATCTTAATCGGTTCACCCAACTGTTAAGGTATGCACCGGAGGATGTGCCAACTGAAAGTGTTAAGATTTGGAGGTTTATGGAGAGACATGACCCTGACATCAAGGTGCAGCTAGTTGCTTTGGATTTTCCAAACTTTTAGCACATGGTGAATAAAGAACTAGTGCAAGAGGATACTCATCGCCAATAGTGGGAGTCCCGCAAGAGAAGGATGGCATTTTAGGCTCAGAAGGGAGCAAGTGGTTCTCGATAGCGCTTCCAACCTCAGCAAACCAGCAGAACACCTGTTCAAGTAGCGCCTCATACTCCTAATTCTAGACGGCGCCCTTTTGCTCAAGGACCCCAGTGTAATGCAAGTGCTCAGCCGCAGAAAGGGAATTCAAATGCTACAGGAGTTCAGTATTTTCACTGCCATCAGATGGGACAGTATGCCAACAACTGTCCTTAGAAGCATTAGCCAGTGACCCCAGTGCCATTCAACTTAGGATCCAATTCTGCCAAAGCTCCGACGCAAGGACAAGGTCATGGAGCACCTCAGACCCTAAGAGCTCCGCAATTTTTTGGAAGAGGACGTGTCAACCACGTGACTGCAGAGGAAGCTCAGGAGGCACTAGACGTGGTTTTGGGTAAGTTCCTTGTCAAGGCAATACCTACCTCAGCATTGTTTGATTCTGGAGCATCGCATTTGTCGGTGTACTTTGCACCGGGGTACCCTCTCCGCCGTAGAAGTAACAGGCCCAAGAGTGGCTCGACGGTTTAGCGTCTGGCAGCGGGGTAGTCGCCATGTTCGCCGGGCGGAGAGCCCACGTGGCCCCCTAGCGAGCAGCCTGACGATCACGCCCTACTCGCCAGGCGGGTGGCCCGCGTGGCAGCCTGGCGGGCAGCCAGGCGAGCATGCCCTGCTCGCCGGGAAAGGAGTCCGTGTGGCCCCCTAGCGAGCAGCCTGGCGATCACGCCCTGCTCACCGGGCGAGTGGTCCACGTGGTGACCTAGCGGGCAGCCGGGCGAGCTCACCACCTCGCCATTGGGTGAGGAGTCGCGTGGCCTCGGGCGACACGCTTTTCGCTGAAGGGTGGTCGCGTGGCGCCTGGCAGTAATGGGCGAGCACGCCCGCGCCGGGTGAGGAGTCGCGTGCTCATGGCGGCGACTGGCGATCATGCCTCCTTTCGTGGGTGGGTGGCTGGCGTGGCGCCTTGGCAAGCGGGCGAGCACGCCACGCCGCCGGGCGAGGAGTCCACATGGCCCCCTAGCGAGCAGCCTGGCGATCACACCCTGCTCGCCGGGCGGGTGGCCCGCGTGGCGGCCTGATGAGTGGGCGGGCGTTCGGGCCCCCCTTGTCAGTCCACGAAGGCAACCAAATGAATGAGAAGGAGGCTTCGCCTAGAAGACTCCCTCCCCTAGCACCCCGTGTTAGGGTCATTAATTGTGAAGAGCTCTGCCACCGACACGACGACGGCTCATCCCTCTGACACCTCATACTGAACCCGTCGCAGGGGCATCGTGTCCCGGGCGGACCGGGCGAGGCCACTCACCGACATTAAATGAGGTTCGAAGGACAAGGCCACGGAGGCGTGCATAATAAATGAGTTGTGGATCGACGTGGAAGTTGTAATGATGGTTGTGATAAATGTGCTATAGATAAGCATAGCGTCACCATTCCCCCCTGCCCAGGCCGTCTCGTCTATATAAGGGCGCCTTGGTGCATGAAGAAGGGGGCCGGTCGGCTAGAGCAGAGAGTATAGAGAAGCAGACATAGAACCCTTGTAAACACTTCCCCATTTTCTCAACAAAGAACTAGCAGGACGTAGGGCTATTACCCACACTGGGGGCCTAAACCTGGGTAAACCTTCGTGTCCATCAGTTTGCTAATTCCCGGGATCCATCGTCGAGAGACATTAGGCTTTCCAGCCACGAAGATGCCCTCTGCCGAACCATATTTTCCGTCCAGGGAGTAGTCACTCCATTAGCGGAATCTTGTCAGGTGAAATACGCCGATAGGGGCGCACCAGGTAGGGGGCTAGTGGTTGGCTCATCCAGCTATGTCCCCGACAGATTTTGGCCTTCCGTCCGAAAGGACCTTGCATCCGGTGATTGCGGGTTCACACTCGCAGTGGCAAGACGTGGCGGAGGCTAGTAGCACCCAGAGCATTTCCCGGTGTTCTCACCGGACGAGGGATCGCCTCACGCCACCTCCGCAGGAGGGCAGTGGCACCCCCATGGCGGCGGCCGAGCTTCCTGTTCGGCCCCGGCTAGCTATGGAGGCCGCCACTCCGGCCCAGAACCTGCATGCGGTCCATCTCCTCCTGGACCACCCTCCGGTGGAACTTGCAGGAGACTCCCCGGCCACACTGTGGCTGCAAGATATCGCTGGCCTCGTGGACATGGCTTAGCTCCGCGTAGGGATGCCCGACCGGTCTGGGACCGTCGGTACCCCTCATCCAAGGGTGCCCGTTGAGTGCACTCAAGCTTCCAGCCGCCCTGCTGGGAAGCGCTTGAAGTCTCAATGTGGCTATGCTAGGGGCTGGTCGCCCAGTGGCCTATGACAAAGATAAGTTGTTCACTTTAACAGTACCAACTTATTTTTTGCATTTGCACCCCGTTGGGCTGAATTATGCATGGTTATCACTAGCTCTCATAACCCGATTGCTCCTTGTTGATAAACGGAAATGCCCAGCGTTTGTGTCGCAAGGACACGTGACTAGGAGTGCGAGTGTGGCACGGTGACTCAAACGCGGATCATACACCTGGGTTAACTCCGCGAAGTCCCGCTGGCTGTCTCCATGAGCACCGCAAGCCCGGTAACGCTCCTGTAAGCTCACCTCCTTGTTGCACGACGCTGCGGTCAGGCTCCGAGAGATCAAAAGGATAAAAGCTCCGAAAGGGTAGAAGCTAGTGACAACCGTGTGTAAAGACTTAGGATTTTGTTTATAATATCATGCACAATTTATATATAACCATTATTTGCGTTATGACAGCTAAAGAATGCTAAGTCATTGACCTAACTCAAAGAAATCAAGATGGCGCAGCGCAGTCAAGCATCCAAGCTCGCTAAGGAGGCCCAGGATGGCATTCAATCCAAAGCGTTGCGTGCGCGCCGAACTGCCTCAATAAGGGCATCCCTCGCCTCGACGAGCTTCCGGATGGCGTCAATTAGCGGTCAACAGCGGCGGCGTCGCGGGCGGCGGCGTCTAGCTTGGCCCATTCGGCCATGGCGAGCTTGAAGTCAGCCCAAAGCTCCGTGAGGAGGGCCTCCTCGTCCGTAGGCGCCGGTGGTCGACCTTCCCTGGAGCCGAATGCCAGCTCTTCCACGGAGAAGGACAACGGCGGAGCTTCGTCATCGGAAGAAGAGGAGCAGGAAGAAGCCATCAATTATTTGAAAGAAAAGGAGGCTAAACGTTGCGGAGTAGTAGAAGGTTTGTGAGGCGAATGGTCGCTCTAGTTCCAGCATCCGTACTACTCTTATATGCTTAAGGTGCAGAAGCCGAGCAGTTCTCGAATAAATGTGGGCATGGAAAGCCGAGGCGCCTCCGTGCCTATGAAGAAATTGCGCCGCTGGAGGAAGCTGAAGAGGCAAAAAGTACCAGGGAGGAAGAAGCGTGGACTGCTAGTCCTGGGTGTGTGTACGTAGAGACACCCCATGAAGACGGTTCGCGATCAGGCAAAAGGCGCGGCGTTTCGGGTCCCAAGAAAAATCGGTGGAAGTGGGGAGGACCGAAGCGGTTGCGTGCGCAAAGGTGGTGGACCCATTCAGGAATGCATTGGCAATAAATAAGGTCTGAAAAGCAACTGGCGCGCGTTCCAGGATGGCCCCGGGGGCTACTGTCGGTGTACTTTGCACCGGGGTACCCTCTCCGCCGTAGAAGTAATAGGCCCAAGAAGTGGCTCGCCGGTTTAGCGTCTTGGCGGGCGGCCGGCGAAGCACGCCCGCCGTCGGGCGGAGAGCCCACGTGGCCTCGGCGAGCAACTGGCGATCACGCCCTACTGCCGGGCGGGCGGCAGCGTGGCGCCACTGGCGAGCGGCCGGCGAGTCTCGTGTACCTGGCGGCGACACGGTGATCACACCCTCTTGGCGAGTGGTCGCGTGGCGCCACGGAGGGCAGCCGGCGAGACGCCTACGCCATTGGCGAGGAGTCCGTGTGGCCTGGCGAGCAACTGGCGATCACACCACGCTGCCAGGCGGTGGTCGCATGATGCATACTGGCGGCAGCCGGCGAAACACGCCCGCCCGCCCGGCGAGGAGTCCACGTGGCCCTCTGGTGAGCAGCCTGGCGATCATGCCCTGCTCGCCGGGCGGGTGGCCCACGTGGCGGCCTGACGAGTGGGCGGGCGTTCGGGCCCCCCTTGTCAGGCCACAAAGGCAACCAAAGGAATGAGAAGGAGGCTTCGCCTAGAAGACTCCCTCCCCTGGCACCCCGTGTCAGGGTCATTAATTGCGAAGAGCTCTGCCACCGACACGACGACGGCTCATCCCTCTGACACCTCTTACCGAACCCGTCGCAGGGGCATCGTGTCCCGGGTGGACCGGGCGCGGCCACTCATCGATATTAAATGAGGTTTGAAGGACAAGGCCACGGAGGCGTGCATAATATATGAGTCGTGGGTCGACGTGGAAGTTGTAATGATGGTTGTGATAAATGTGCTATAGATATGCATAGCGTCACCATTCCCCCATGCCCTGGTCGTCTCGTCTATATAAGGGCACCTTGGTGCATGAAGAAGGGGGCCGGTCAGCTAGAGCAGAGAGCATAGAGAAGCAGACATAGAACCCTTGTTAACACTTCCCTATTTTCTCAACAAAGAACTAGTAAGACGTAGGGCTATTACCCACACTGGGGGCCTGAACCTGGGTAAACCGTCATGTCCATCAGTTTGCTGATTCTCGGGATCCATCATCGTGAGACATTAGGGTTTTCAGCCACGAAGATGCCCTCTACCGAACCATATTTTCCGTCCAGAGAGTAGTCACTCCGTTAGCGGAATCTTGTTAGGTGAAATACGCCGACAGCATTCTTTTATGTCGAAGAACTTTGTTGAACAATTTGGTTGGGAAACGTTCACCCTTAAGAGCCCCATGATAGTTCAATCACTTGGGAAAAAGATGAAAACTATTTCAATGTGCCCAAGTGCAACTATAAAAATCAATGGGGTAGAATTCCAAGCGAATCTTATCATTTTGGATTCAAAAGGAATAGATATCATTCTAGGGATGGACTGGTTAACCAAATATAAAGGTCAAATAGATTGTGCCTGCAGAGTCATCACCCTCACCAATTCAGAAGGCATTCGAGTGGAGTATATGCCTGATGAGTCTTCAAGTGAAAAGTGTACTTTGAATAGATTGGAGGAAACAACCTTAGAAAGTGTGCCCGTGGTAAGAGAATACCTAGATGTATTTCCTAAGGAATTGCCAGGCATGCTGCCTGATCGGGATGTAGAGTCATCATATAACTAGTCCCTGATACGGCTCCTATTTTTAAGAGACCCTACCGCATGCCAACCAGTGAACTCGCTGAGATGAAGAAGCAGATTGAAGAGTTGCAAGAAAAAGGATTCGTTCGTCCAAGTTCATCACCTTGGGGAGTACCAGTTCTTTTTGTAAAGAAGAAGGATAATAGTTTACGCTTGTGCGTGGACTATAGAGCCCTAAATGAAGTCACAATCAAGAATAAGTATCCGTTGCCCAGGATTGATGACTTGTTTGATCAGTTGAAAGGAGCTTGTATTTTCTCCAAGATTGATCTTCGATCTGGATACCATCTGTTGAAAATAAGGTCACAAGATATTTTGAAGATGGCCTTTTCTACCCATTATGGACTCTATGAGTTCACAGTTATGTCTTTTGGGTTGACCAATGCACCAGCTTATTTCGAGAATATGATGAATAACGTGTTCATGTAATACCTAGACAAGTTTGTGGTTGTATTCACAGATGATATTCTTGTCTATTCTAGAGATGAAGCAGAATATGAAGGACATTTGAGGATGGTGTTAGAAAAGCTCAGAAATCATCAGTTATATACCAAGTTCAGCAAGTGTGAGCTTTGGTTGAAAAAAGTTGCTTTCTTGGGGCACATAATTTCTGCTGGAGGTGTCTCAGTAGACCTCGAAAAAGTGAAAGGTGTGCTTGATTAGAGGCAACCTAAGTCAGTGCCTGACATCAGGAGTTTTCTTGGTTTAGCAGAATACTACCAAAGATTCATAGAAGGATTCTCAAAGATTGCAAGATTGTTTACCAAGTTGTTGAAGAAGGAGAAGAAGTTTGAATGGACTAAAACTTGTGAGCAAAGTTTTCAGGAATTAAAGAAAAGATTGACTACAACCCTAGTACTTATTTTGCCGGATATTCGAAAAGACTTTAAGATTTTTTGTGATGCTTCAAGATAGTGTGTTGGATGTGTCTTGATGTAAGAAGGTAAAGTAGTTGCATACGCCTCGCGGCAATTGCAACCACATGAGGAAAACTATCCAACCTATGACTTAGAAATGGCTGCAATTGTGCATGCACTATAGTTATGGAGGCATTATCTCATTGGGAATTATTGTGAGATGTTCACAGACTATAAGAGTTTAAAGTATATGATCACTCAAGCAGACCTCAACCTGACACAAAGAAGATGGTTGGAGTTAATCAAGGACTATAATGTGGGAATACATTACCATCCTGGCAAAGCTAATGTAGTTGCCGATGCCTTAAGCCGAAAGAGCTATTGTAATAATTTGATGATTAAAGAAGGACAACCTTCTCTTCACGAGGAATTTCAGCGTTTGAATTTGGAACTAGTGGAGGAAGGTTCTGTTACTGCTTTAGAGATTCAACCAACCCTAGTTGGTCAGATCAAAAAGATGCAAGAGTCAGATAAGGAAGTGCTAAGATCATGGATAGAATAAAGGAAGGCAAAACCCCAGGATTTTCAAAAGATGAAGAAGGAATAGTTTGGTTTGGAAAAAGTATTTATGTGCCAAATCAAAAAGAAATCAAACAATTGATATTAAAGGAGGTGCATGAGTCAGCGTACTCAATTCATCCAAGCAATACTAAGATGTATCATGATCTTCGAGGTATATATTGGTGGCCAAGGATGAGAAAGGAAATTGCAGAGTACATAGCCATGTGTGATGTATGTCAGTGAGTTAAAGCTAAACATCAAAGACCCGCAGGATTGTTGCAACCATTAAAGGTACCTGAATGGAAGTGGGAAGAAATTGGTATGGATTTTATTACAAGACTTCCAAGAACCAGATCAGGTCATGACTCAATATGGGTTGTAGTAGATCAACTAACAAAAGTTGCACATTTCATTCCTGTGAGAACAAGCTATCAAGGAGATAAACTCGCAGAGCTGTATTTGTGAAGGATTGTGTGTTTGCATGGTGTGACAAAGAGGATTGTTTCAGATCGAGGCACACAATTCACATCAAGATTATGGCAAAAGTTGCAAGAAGCATTGGGTACCAACCTGAATTTTAGCACAGCTTATCACCCTTAGACTCATGGACAAACTGAGTGAGTAAATCAGATTCTCGAAGACATGTTAAGGTCTTGTGCGTTGTCCAATGCAACAAGTTGGGATCAAAGTTTACCTTATGCAGAATTTTCATATAACAATAGTTATCAAGCAAATTTACAGATGTCACCGTTTGAAGCCTTGTATGGAAGAAAGTGCAAGACACCTCTCTACTGGAATGAAATAGGAGATCGCCAAGTGTTTGGTCCTGATATTCTACAAAAGGCTGAAGAACAAGTAAAAATGATCCAAGAAAGGCTAAGAATAGCGCAGTCTAGTCAAAAGAGTTATGCTGATAATCGTTGAAGAGAGTTAACCTTTGCTCCGGGTGACTATGTGTACCTGAAAGTGTCACTGCTCAAAGGGATGCGCCGATTCCAAGTTCGTGGAAAGTTAGCGCCAAGATTCATTGGACTATTCCCAATCCTAGCTAGAAGTAGAGAAGTGACTTATCAGTTAGAGCTGCCACCGCAATTGTCAAATGTGCACAATGTGTTCCATGTGTCACAGTTGAAAACGTGCCTCAAAGTACCAGAAGAACAGATGCAGATTGAGGATGTTGAGCTACAGGAGGATCTCACCTACCCAGAGTATCCGATCAGAATTCTAGATGAAGCAGAGCGCAGAACAAGAAAGAAGACGATCAAATTTTGCAAGGTTCAGTGGAGCAACCATTCAGAAAAGAAAGCAACCTAGGAGCGTGAAGAGGATCTTAGAGCGGAGTACCCCAACCTTTTTCCCTAGTCCATCAAAATCTCGGGGTCAAGATTTCTTTTAGGGGGAGGTTTGTAACATCCCAAAATTCGAGTCTTGGAATGTTTAAATTCAAAAAATGAACCATTTGCATTTTTTTTAGAATTAAACAAAGCTTAATTTGAATTTTATATTAATAAAAAGATTTAATTTGACTAATCTATCCATCAAACAAAAGATTTCCAGTTTTAATTGGGTTCATTGTGCTTCAAAGACTTTTTTTGAATTTATTTGCTATTTATTTGAATTTCTGGAATTTTCTAAATTCAGAAAATAATCTTTATTTTGAAAAAATCTCATTGGGCCGAATTCTTCCTCGGCCCATTCCCGTTTTCTCACGGCTCGGCCCGAAGCTATTTCCCTCACAGCCCGCTCCTATTCCCATCACCGGCCACCTCTTTCTTCCGCCTCGGCCCAGCCTCTCGCCGCTCCGCACTGGCCAACTCCCGACCCAGCCCACTTCTTCAGCCATGCCGAAAATCGTAGTGCCATGGGCGTTGGATCTTGATCCAACGGTCGAGGCTCGTCTGTGTAGCCTTGCGCTGTGGGCCGTCCGATCTGCGATGCATGGACAGCTAGGATAAAGCCGCGTCACTGTGCATCGTCACCGACCATAAACCCTAACCCTAGCTGCGACCATGTCACCCCCTTATTTAAGGAGCTGCACCCCCTCCGAGATGCACCGTTTCACGCTGCACCCGCCACCCTCCTCCGTGCTGCCTAAGACCCCTCCGTCGCCGAGAACGAAGTCACTAGAGTTGCGCCATTGCCTGAGCACTTCTTCCCCATCGATCTTCACCTCCGGTGGGTCTCCATCGATACCGCTTACACGTCGATGTTTGCCGCGTTGTCCTCTCCTGAATCAGCACCGAGCTGTGCCTGAACCGCAGCTCTTCCACTACTTGCCGTGTCTTCTTCCTCACGTCCGGTGGAATAGCGTCGCTGCTCTGCCATCGACCTCCTCTGCTAAGCGGTGTCCGTCCGATCGCCCACCAGCATTTCGAATCGAGCCACGTCACCGCCGCTCGCATCGTTGCCTCTCTGCCGTCCGATCCCGAGCCACCGTTGGATGAGTGCCACGTGGCCACCCTATGTCCTCCTGGTCAATGACGCCTCATCGCCTGAGCCACGCTGCATCACCCGCCGCGTGGCAGCTACGTCATAGCCACATTAGCCCTAGCAGCCACATGGCCTTCCATGTAGGCTGGTCTGCCGCGTCGCCCCTCGGTCGCCTCGGTGAACCCAATCTACCGTGGACCGAGTCTCTGACTCGTGGGTCCCACTTGTCAACGAAAGATCCTTTTTATTTTTTTATTTTCCCAAAAATCCAAAATTCTAGACAATCAAATTGCGCCACGTGTCACCCCCTTTTGATTTTTCTGATTTTCTGATCCAAGGAACTTCCAGGAGCCCGTTCTTCCTCGTTCTAGCTTCGATTCCAATGATTCAAATTTCTATATACATATAAATTCATCATCTATGTTCCAGTACAATTATTTTCAATTTTTGAATTTTTTTGAATTTCAATTATTTATTTCTTCTTATTTCACATTTAGACGACGCTGTCGAAACTCAAGCAAGTCATTAGGCAGGCAGTTGAAACTCAAGCAAGTCTTCCTTGAACATGTTTGTTGGGGATTGGATATTCTCGATAGGTGACTGTTGCACCCTGGCGGCCTCCGAGCATGCCCATGCTCGGACGTCGTCCCCAAGAAAGATCTTCGGGTCGCTCGACCTCCGGGCCGACCCCTGTCCTCCGACGAGCTCGCCCCCAAGCATGCCCGCTCGGGAGTTCACGTCCAGGCGACCCGATCTGCCGAAGGGACCTCGGGCTTCGCCCAAAAGCCGGGCGCAATCCACGAAGACAACGTGGCATTAATTACGGCGGCTCAAGGATCTGACGCCACGATCTGCGACGCTGCGGTCTGCAAGACGCGATCTGCGCCATCAGCCTCCACGTCGCTGTGCTTGGCGGGAAACAGGGGAACAACACCATCCACGTCCGGAACAGTGGCGCGCCCCCTGTAATGAATGTTGTGTCACTTGTAACCCCCTATAAATACCTTCTCGCACGAAGGGTTCAGGGTTCGACTTCATTCCCTGTTTTCCTCATACGTAGAGCTTGTTGCTAGTGATCTGGAGGATAGTCCTTAGAACCTCCCGGGCCCCCCAA
This sequence comes from Guadua angustifolia, assembly GCA_036346375.1. Lineage (NCBI taxonomy): Eukaryota > Viridiplantae > Streptophyta > Magnoliopsida > Poales > Poaceae > Guadua > Guadua angustifolia. Next base: position 53,652,316 of record CM070508.1, read on the forward strand.
GCAAGCAGATTGTAATACATCCTCAAGAAGTTAGTGCAATCACTGGACGTAGGGTTGTTATCTCCCCCGCGAGAGGCCCGAACCAGACAAAAAAGGATCCCTTGTTCGTTGTGTCCTCGCTATCCGTAGTTCGGTAGGCCCTCAGACGCTACACCTCCCGCAGAAAAGGGGCCTTAGGTTGATCCCTCATTCAACAAGTAAGCTCGGCGGGGGACCGGTTCCCGAATCATCGACAATGTTGATCCCAAATTTTATGAAAACCATATGTTGTTTTAGATTATGCATGCTTATTATTTTCTGTAATGTACTTTAAATGTAGTGTTAAGGTTTAGTTAAATTCCAGTTGTGGTATACCCTCATTGACTTTAATCATGACCACCTCAGCAGCCTAGCGGCCCCTGCGTTTGGTACGGCGGCGCAGACTTTCCTCATCAAGAGCTTGTACTTCGTGTTGGAGGCGTGGGTGGCCGAACTACCGTTGATGTAGGCCACCCTATGCTCCGCTTGTTGGAAGGGCAGTGAGGCGGAGTCATCGCCCTTGTCGTCGTCATGAAGAGGGCGGCGCTCCCTGAGCCGCTGCTCCACCTTTTTGTTTACAACCTAGCAATTATCCAAATCATGTGCATTAGTGTTATGGATAGGGTCGAAGACCTTAGCCCTGCTTTCCTGCCGACGGTAGTCATGCCAATCGCGGCGACCATCCTATCAGTCATGGCGATTGTCCCACCGCGGCTTGACACCCTTGTGCCTGCGCTCGGCGGCCAAGACCTGACCGGACTTGGTTGCCGCCCGCTTCTTCTTGTTTGCGGAATTGGGACCTTTCGAGGTCCCGGCCTCGCCTCCGCCGCGAGCGCTGTCCACTCCGGCCGTCCGTACTTGCACCTCCGCCGCCCGAGCGCACTTGTGCGCCAAGGCAAATAGCTCGGATGCGGTGGCGATGTCGCGGGTAGCCATCTTCTCCCGTATCCTGCGGTCTCGCATGCCTCTCTAGAAGGCGATGATGACAGACTAGCCGAAGATCTTGGGGATCGTGATGTGACAGTGGTTGAATCACCGGATGAACGCGCGCAACGACTCCCCTCCCTTCTGTTCGAGGGCATGGAGGTCATCCTCCACACCTGGTTGGGCATAGGAGACCTGGAAGTTGGTGACGAACTGGCCACACAACTCTGCCCATGAGTGCACCGACCCTCTCGGGTGGTTCATCAGCCAAGAACGGGCGGAGCCCGCCAAGGCTGTTGGGAGATAGTTCGCCATAACCTTCTCGGAGTCGCCAGCAGCCCGCACCACCGTGGTATAGATCTACAGGAACTCCTCCGGGTTGGTGGTGCTGTCATACTTTTCGATGGTTGCCAGGCGGAACCTTTATGGCCATGCAACGCGTCACAGGCGGTTGGAGAACGCTTGGCACCCCACGCAGTAGGGGGAACCACGCAGCCCCTCGGACCCTCGGCCTAGGGGCTGCATCGGGGAGCACGGGACTTGGCTCCCGCAAGACTCAGAGGAGAAGGTCTCCTCCTCTGCAGGGAAGTCGGGGTCACGGGAGGAGTCATCTTCTTCAGGAGCCATCCGCTTACCGCAGTCCTGTTCCTGTGCTTGACGATGTTGTAACTCGCCGCGCAAGTCACCACTGTGCCCCCGCCGTTGCTCCTCCAAGTGAGCCCTAAGATCTTTGTGGGCGCTCCCCTCACGCCTGGCGGATGCGCGAGATGACACTAGGGCCATCACACGACCCCCGGTGAGAGCAGGACCTGTGCCTTGAATGCCCTTTCTCTTGCTTCGCCCACCATGGTGTGGGCGTTCCTCGCTCGGGTGGCTTGAAACTTGCGTGCGCTCTGTGCGCGACTTCGACCGCTGGGTACTAGAGGTACCCGACAGTTCTGATGCTTACATGTGGAGCTAGGCCGCATCAACGAGGCGGGTGATGTCCCATAGCCATGGTGCGGCTGGGGTGTTGCCCCCCAGCTCCACCGGTGGGTGCTCCAAAAGGAGGCGAGCCACGTGCAAGTTCTGGGCCGGCGTGGCCTCCTCCATCGCTAGTCGATGTCGGACCGGCTGTGCTCCTGCCACAGTGGGGGCACCACCATCTTCTGCGGAAGGCGTCGGACGGTCCCCCGCCTGATGGGAGCGCTTCCATATTCGCTACCGACGCTTGATGATCCGCCGAAGAAAGCAAAGGGTGAGACAGCTACTACCACCCTTACCTGGCACGCTCTGTCGATGTGTTTGTGCCAGACAGTATTGGTTCGAGTGTATAACCGAGTTTTAGTAGGGGAATTTTCATAGCTGCGTCACTCTTGACTCTCTTCTCGTGATGAGCAAGGAAAGAAACTCAAGAACACACAGGGAACACACAGAGATTTACCCAGATTCGGGCCCCCAATGCGGGTAACAGCCCTACGTCCTGCTCAAGCTCATGTTGCTCTAGTATACCACTTGTTCTCAGTTCACCCGATCTTTCGATCGTTCGAGCATTGGATCTCTTTTCTGTTGTCAACTGATCGACCGACCTAGCAACCAAACTCCCCACCCCCCTCCGCCCATGCACACTAGCTCCCTTATATACTCCCGGGACTGGCTAGGGCAAGTGGAGGGAGTGGGTTTACATTAATTATATTGATTGTGTCTAGTCTTATCGCTACTGTCCTTCCGAGCCTCTTTGTCCACGCAGTTGCTTGACGTCGCCTGTCTTTGGATCGCCCGAGGAGAGGGGTTCGAACGCCACGTGACGAACGCCTGGTACACGCATCTCCCCGTCTTGCCTTGGGCGGTGTAGATGGAACAGGAGTTGGTGGAGCTGGCTCAGCCGGAGGGACAGGTCATCATAGCGTCAAGGAGCCACGCCTATTTAATGGCTCCCAAGCGCATTGTAACGGCTCCCATGCGCATTTAATGACTATGATACGTTGTGATCCTAGTGAAGACTTCTGGCGGAAGCCTCTCAACCCTGTCTACACGGATGACTACCAATGAGCCCGCCTGCTCACCGGAAGACCACGTGGCCTGGTCGCCCGGCTACTCCTCGGGTGGCCGCGCATCCTGGTCGTCAGGGGCCGCAACCTGGTCGCCCACTGCTCGTCGGGCGGCCACGTGTTCTGGTAGCCCACCAAGCCTCTCTTCAGCCGGTTGAGTCCTTTGCCCAGGACCTTCTTCTTTCTGTATCTTGCACGCGCGGTCCCACCTAACAGCGGTGGAGAGAGTACCCCGGTGTAGAATACACCGACAAGCCGATATACCATTGTCACAGTCGATCCGCTGGATGGGGCCCTAGCGCACCTCCTAAGGTAGCAGTAGCATTCTGAACATTGTGCAAGATAATTGGAGGGGTAAGGGTCCCCATCACCTATCCATCTTGGAAGTCACTGATAGATAAGGACTGCGATAGCCTGGTGATAGAAATTTTCATATCTTTCAAGCTCCTAGAAGATGCCATGCACGCACTCCGACGATATGCATTGCTAGTGGCAGAAAAGGCGTGTAAGAAATTCAAGAGCACCCTTGTCAGTAATTACATGAATAAGATGTCTGGGAATACGGTTTCATTAATGAAGATGTCTGGGAATGATTTGTTGAGATAAAGATGACAGAAGAATTCACACATCAAAGTGAAGTGCACAAGACCGTCCAAATAAAAAACATACATCTACATAGACTCAGAACCACTAGGTATGTGAGTAAGATCAAGAAGTGTAGGAGGGAGGATAATGAGGCAATCTAGAAGGAGGCCTCCCCACCATTTTCATCGATCTTAGACCCACGCGCTCAAAACTTGGTAACAGTGATGTCACATCCCAAGTCTTCAGGCTGCATGTCCTTTGCGAACCCCTAGATGAGGAAGTGTCTCGATGCCTGGTAAGATAACGAACTACATAGTTTATAATTAGTCCATATATAACTTCACAAGTAAAATAACATGTTGGGATCTTGGATGTAGATAACGTTGAGTCCAGAATCTTCCTAGGGCTCTTTCCAATAGACAAGGAGAAAGATAAATTCTCAACAGTCTTCGAAAATAAGGAGCACCTAAGTCGCACGTGAGACAAAAGTGTTTTCATTCCCTAGAAAATGGGATTTCCACAAGATTCCAACATGTACCAGAGTAGGAAGAGAAGTAAAGTCAAGCATGAGGAATGACAAGTAGCACTCATTGAGGAAAGGGTTGAGGAAAGGTAGAGAGCGCAATTCGATGATCAGCTAAGAAGCCTTGAGGAAAGGATGGAGTAAAGGGTGGCTGAGGAGAGGCACGTACGAAATGTGCAAGCCCCAGACACACAGACACAATTTAGCCCAACTAACCATTGAAGCAGCTGTGCGTCTGCCCTTGAGACAGACGTGGATGACGCCAAATTTCCTGTCGATGACATCTAGGCAAAATATATTTGCAATGCTCCTTAGATAGACCTATTAGACTTGTTAGCTAATTGTGAACCATTATGTAGATAGCCACACCATGTAATCTCTAACTGAGGCTTGCCAACAGCTTTGTTCTCCTATAGGCTGTTTAGGAGTGTGTGTATCCATCTAATCATGGGAAGATTATGCATGGTCGCACGGTAGCTCTAGGCTACACGAAGGTCTATATCAATGGTGTACATGAAATTTACAAGGCCGTCACGTTGGAGATACCCCAAACAACATAATCATGACACTAAGGGGTGCCATTGGCACATTCATCCAGTAGCCCAAGAGGGATACTTCCTTCGATGACCATCCTGCAACAACAAAGCTACATGCACACAGGAGCCACCTGCTACACGGGAGCGGAGCTTTCAGCACTATCGGAGCCACGTGCTGCACTGAAGCAGGCCACTAAATTAGTTATCATATCCTATACGACACATGCTGGCACTTCACTTAGAGCCTAGTCATCTCCCGTGAGGATGGCCTGTGATGGTCAGCGAGGTGACAATAAGGTGAAATCTAAGTAGACCACAGAGGGCCCAGACTTTCCGTAGGCCCTGTTGGCTAGGTAATTCAAACTAGGACAACCGTTCGTACTGGTGGAGTGCTAGGAAATGATTACAATAGCTTGAGTTAGATTGCAAAATTGGTGCACGGAACAAGCCAACAAGTCGGTGGCACAATAAGTATTGAGTATTTTGGTCAGCTTCAAGGAGGAGCATTTGTTGCACCAGTTTTCTGGGGGCTTCTTCGTAGTCATCTTTAATGACTTGTTAGATCTCTACAACCTTGATGCCTTCAACGCCTCACTCATCAGATGCTGGGCATTATATATGTGTGCAATCATGGTCTATGTTTGTGTCATACTGATAAATGTCATATATATATGATCTTTTCTTTTGTATATACATCTACATGATCATTGAAGCAAAAAAAGAGAAAGAACCGGTGGGTTTCCTCGACCCACACATGGTGTCCAAGCAAACCATTGACAAAAATTTATAAGTTGTCCAGGAGTACGTGGAAAATGCATTGCTAGCTCAACGAGAAAAATATTTCATACTTTTACCCTACTACCCAGGGTAAGTGCTTCGTCCAGTTGCTATACTTGTTGATTTATACTTTATACATAGCTCAAAGTTAGGTTGAATGACCATAGCGACATATCTGTGTAGGTTTCACTGTGTTCTATTTGTAATTATACCAAGACAGAAACGGGTATTTTACCTTGATTCCAAAAAGGATGACACCCACGACATGACGCCTATCGCAAAATTACTCAAGATGTCGTTCAATGTCTATAAAGGTCGTGGAGGGCCACACAAGGACTCGTCGCAGCTGAAACACGTTTATAAGTTTTTGGTATCTGCTAGTATGTAATAATTCTTCATACTTCATAATAATACCTTCGGAACTAACCAATTATATTTTGGCAGTGCCGCTAGTAGCCAAAAGCCACTAACCAATGTGGATTCTACGTTTACCACAATATGCAAATCCTCATTGGTACAAAGAAAATCGATGTCCTGGAGGTTTGCAATCTTGCAATAATTGTTTCCACTTATCAATTTGTATACATGCAAGTTTTTACCCTTCCTATCGACAGGCTTGAAAATGTACTCAATCTGTGTTAGAACAAGCTGACCTACTACGAATGTGAGGATAACTCTGTGCCTTCTTGATGCATGTGGTCATAAATCCAAAAGATGAATGCCACTCAGCCTCACCTGGTAAGTTGTGATTTTGCTAGTTATCACTTCAATTAATTTGTAAACCTTGTATTGTGAATTTGTGAGTTGTAGCTATGGATTCAATTGGTTAATATATCTAAGTTTATTTTTGACATGGATGCGCTATACGTAGGGTGTAATATATAATTTGAGTTGATTTCTAAAATGTATATGATAATAATATGCTTATTATGTAAGTTCTATAACCTATTTTGTTTCAGAGAGGATGGCTAGCATTTCCGAAGGCTAACCAATAAAATAAAAAAATTTAATAATACAAACCATCATCATTGATAGTTCTTACCTAGAACTATCTGATATGATTCAATATCATAGACAGTTCGTCAATAAAACTATCTTTGATTAGGGAATATGATGATGGACAATTACAGGTTGTTCATAGCTAGAACCGTATGTGATTGCAGACTATCACAAACAGTTATAGGACAGAGCCGTCTGTAATGATGTGTCATCAGAGACGGTTCTATCCTAGAATCGTCTATGATTTGAAAACCGTCTATGATATGCCCTTCTTATTATTGACACATGTTTACAGACGGTTCATAAAACCGTCAGTGACGAGGTTTTTGATCTATCTATAGTGAGCTTTTATGTAGTAGCGAAGTATCTTCCTGCCATACCCCATGGCTCCTCATCACAATCCAATAAAACTCATTTCACCTTTTGAAAATTTCACCCCTAGCAAAAATTCTAATTAATCCAGTGGATCAAGTTACAAGATTTTTTGTTTTACCCTCACCCCATTAACTAAATTGATCCATTACCATACACAACTGCACCAAAAGAAGTCGCACCATAGCTGAACACATGTTTACTGCCGGGTCCACATCGGCATCACTGTCGGATGTGGACCCGGCACTACAGTGATAAGTAACTATCACTGCCACATTTTCAATCGTATCCGGTAGTGATAATAATTATCACTGCCGGTTATTTTTCATAACCGATAGTGATAAGTAACTATCACTGCCACTTTTTCCTTGGCAACCAGCAGTGATAACTCTCTGTCCTATTTTCATATCCAAACTTGGCAGTGATGGGGTTTTTAAACCTTTTTACATATATGTTTGTTGCCGTATATGTATTATGTAATGTTGTAGCATATATATATTGTACAGCAGATATATTCTGTACGGTATACGTTGTGCATAATAGTACTGAAACATCACTAAAGGGTAATTCAAATACATTGAAGCATCATAATATTTAATTATTACATCGTTCATTCACTTTTGAAGCATCATAATATTTAAGTATTACATTGTTCATTCACAATCGTTGACATGTCACTTAAGCTACAAATACTCGTGAAACTCACCCTTCAGGTTGATAATTTCTCGAACAATGAACCCAGCTATCTGCTCTCGAAGGGCTTCAATTTCGTTGTCGAGCAGGCTGTTGGTGCCTAGCTTCACACACTGTCATGGGAGAAATTAAAGCATTAATTAGTGTCATCGACTTTATAAAAAAAGTATGGGTCAACATATAATGATCAATATACCAGCTCACCATTGTAGTCCGTACTAACAGTGATGAATGCATGGATATGTGTCATTGCATAGTATCTACATAAATTGTTCCCTTGGGATTGTCTCAGGCATGGAAAATTGGTTTTTATTCTGAACTTCTTCGTAAATGGACGAAACTGCTTGCTCTTCTTGTGGTATTTTGTGTACACCCTGTTCATAGTTTCGAGTAGTCATTAAAATTAATTAGGTGCAATAGAATGGAAGATTACTAGAGCAATAATGCAACAACCGAGTTTACCTGTCTAGCAAATTTATTAATTCTTTGTAATGACTTGTCGGTTTCCTCATTGAGTCCAAGACAGTGATGTTGCTTTCATCTAACATGATGACGAGGATGATCCAGTGAAAGCTGCAGAAGCCAATTAGTCATCACATAGTATTGCGCATCAAATATACGAGACTAGTAGGTAGGAAAACACGTACTGAAAGTTGTAGGGTAAAAGTACATAGGCCTTGTCTTGTAGCTTTAGCAGCGCCTTGCGTACGTACTCCTCAACATCATTTATCGTTTTTGAATCTAGAATAAGTTTGCAGTTGACAATTGCCCGGGTCGAGGAATCCTATCTTTTCATTTAAGTCTGCTCTAAGTGTCATTGCCTCCATTCTAAATAAAAAAGAAGTCAGACCCTTAGTTTAATGTTACGTGAATGTACAACATGAATTATACAAGAGACTTACAGAGTCCACATTCTTAATATAGACACGTCCAAGGAGTCTCATTGGTACAACTAATATAGTTCCATGTGTTCTACCCAGAAAACGTTGTCCATGTTGTGAAAATCTATATCTTTGTATTTGATGGGGAAAGCATCATTTTTTGTCTCTTGGACATACTGTCGGTACCATTGATGTAGATGCCGTAACTGTGTGGTCATTCTGGGCTCCTCAGTTGGATCCACCAAAGCTTCCTCGTTAATGAATGGCCACTTTAGAGGGGGGCTCCTACCCTTTAGCACCAATTTGGCCTCCAGCAACAGCTGCTTTATCACCATCTCCTTTAGATTTCTTCATAGAGATGCGCTCGTAGTCTGATAGTTGGCTAAGTTGAGGAGATTCAATTGCCCATCCCATCTGTTTAACCATCGCTAAACCCACAAACAAATCCTGTTTGGCAGCTTCGATTTCAACCTTAGCAGGTCGTGGTGTCTTCTTGAAGTGCGCTGCTACACTAGCTTGTACTTCCCTTCTTGTTTCTTCTTCGGTCAGGTCATATGCTCGTTTCTTGCTAAGAGTTTTGGCTAGCTTCACAGATGAGGAACTTTTCCCCTGACCATGTAGAATGTTGAGATCGTGGTGCTCTTTGATTACTGTCTTGTGGCACTGGAGCAGGAGAAGGAGCTTTCTTGGGTGACGCCAGAGGAGGAGGACTTTTCCTGGGTGGAGAGTCTGCCTCGTCATCGTTATTAAGATCATCGTCATTGTCATCATCTGAGGCAAACTTTATATAGCACTTACGCCATGCGATCATTGTGCCCAGGTTTTGTCCAAGATTATTTTTCCCCTCCTCGCCTAGGATCTCAACCTCCACTTTGCGGTATCTATCAACCACACTGTCAACTGAAACTCTGGCGTATCCCTGAGGAATTGGGCGGTTATGCAACATCTGCCCCTCGATGCATGGCCAAGCCACCCCTTCAGCCACCTTGATGCGGACTACAGCGTGTCGGCTCTATGATTTTGTCGACAGGAAAACTACACGCTGAGTCCTCTTCAGGAGCACCCGCAGATGCTTGGCTGCTTCTATGAGGCGCGGTGGGACTCTGGAGCTGGTGGCCACCATCATGTGACTGACGTTCGCTAAGGACGTTTGCTAGCATTTCCTTCATCTTTTGTATCTTTTCTTCAAAATCAATTTCCCTTCTGTGCATCCGGCCTTCTATTTCTCTTACACGTTCATCCAACTGTTCTTGTTTAGATTTCTTTGATCGCTTATAAATTTCAGCATCCTCTAGGAACGCTGCTTTCCAGGGCACCAAGCCGAACCCTCTGGTGCAACCAGGGTGCTCTTTATTACCCAAGGCGCGTGTTAGCTCGTCATTCTCCCTTCTTGGCTAGAAGGAGCCCTGAGTAGCTTGGGAGTGGGCATCTGCGATCTTCTTCGAGATTTCCTTATCTTTCTCGCTTCTGAAGCTTAAGCTACCATCATCCGATAGACTAGCTCCCCTCGCAAGCAGCGAATACTTTGATCTTGGGGCCATCTCGGACGTCGTAGTAAAAACACCACTACGAGTTAGCTGTTCTTCCCGTGCATCCTCTTTGGGTACTTTCCTCACATAGCCACTGGTGCCTAGCACATGGGGGTAAATGTTCTTGTCCGAATTAGGCTTCATCAGATTTCTTATGCAGCATGAATTCATCCCAAAATTGCTCTAACCTCGGGTATCTATTAAAATCTGGCTTTTGATTCTTCTTGACATACTCCTTATTCAGCTTTGTCTTCCAGTTCTTCCATGCGGATCCCATAACGGTTAGTGCATGTTTCCTAGCAAGCTCCAACCGATCTTCGAGAAACTAGAACTTCGCTGTCAACTCTGTCCACAATGTTTCCTTGATGTCCTTGGGAACATACGACGGGCAATTGCACTAACGTGTCCATGATTTGTAGATGATGGGCACATTATCTCTAGCCAGGACCCCGCATGCTGTCCGATATGGCCCAAGCAACGATGTGGGTATAGCTGGTTCCCCAACTACGTTAAGCTCCACGACCACTTTTCGTTCACCTGTGCGCATCTTGCTAGGACCTCGCCCACGACGCTGCCTTCATTCACCTGATGTCTGATCCTATATTTTGACCGTTTCATTAGTCGTTTGGCCCTGCTAGAAAATTACCTCGTCTACGTGAAGAATTTTATCGGAAAGCACATCCTACTCAAGGATGGTACTAAAGAATTACCTCCTGTACATTTATTGCCTCGAGTTGTTCTAGGTTGAGTAACTTTGTTGGGCTTTGCTCCGGGCTTTGTTTCACGGGCTTAGCGCCATCCGGCACTTTTCCCTGATTGGAGCCTATGTGCAGCAAGTTTGTCTAAAATTTTAAATTAACAAAGTCATGAGATAAATCTTCGCATAACTTGAATGACCATTTTGTCATGCGTTACAGTTGCTAATATCAACGTTTTGCATTTATAAGGTGTAATATCAATGTTTTGCATTTATAAGGTATAATCACCATTTTATCGAGCGTTAGAGTTACTAATATCAACGTTTTACAATTATAAGGCGTAATATCAACGTTTTGTATATATAAGGCGTAATCACCATTTTGTCATGCGTGTCATACTTGGCCTGAATGGGCACTACCCACTAGCGGTGGAACAAATTCACATCATGCTGATACATTTGACATGACATAGAAATTTTAAAATTCAAATACATTACATTTCATATATACATGATACATAGAAATTGCTTCAAAATTCACATATACATAGAAACTTCGAAATTCACCAAGAATTAGAATAATTCACATGATACATATACATTTTACATGATACATAGAAGTTGCATAATAAATAAATAGGAATAATAACAATAACAATCTTAGAACCACATGCCCAAGCACGCTCGAGACCACATACTCAGGAACGCCCAAGTTGTCGTGCTTGGGAATGGTCGGGTCCACACACTCAAGAATGCCTAGATGATTATATGCGTCTGGGAGCAATCTTTACTTTTTAATGATAATGAAGAACAACGATTTATAAACAATATATAAGCAATCTTTACCTTTTAATGATAATGAATAACAACGATTTATAAACAATATATAAGCAATCTTTACCATTTAATGATAATGAAGAACAACGATTTATAAACAATATATAAGCAAATAAACAACCTGAAAATGTTTCTACTAAGGTACAACACAGTAAGCATATCATTTTGTGTCCCGAATATATAGCTCCCATATGTGCACAAGAGGTAGACATAGTAACAAATATGTAAATCTCCAGAACTAATTTTTGTATTGTCATGTTTTTGCAAAAATCTCACCAAATTAAACATGTAATGTGAATTCAAGATTATAGACATAATTTAGCACAATTGTGAATGAATGAATTGAGTGTACAAAAGAAATGGTGCTATCTGTTAAAATATAGCATAACTATAGATTGCTTTATAGTTCTGTTTCATCCCAACTACCTAAGTAGGATGGTAGACACTTTTGCAATAATGTGGAATCGCCTCAATAGGCGAAAGCTATGAAATGATCACTAGTGCTCAACTAGTTGCAACCTATTATCAGTCCAAGCCAAACACACATAGCAACGAATTTGCACACAGAAACATGAACTTAGCAGTAAATTGACTAACATAGTGATAACATAGTGTGTATTAGCCAGTAAACTGATAGTAGTAGCGAGATAAGTGAAGTCTAATCATTATACATCAAAGGCACCATTATACATCCATTGCATCATGAAACATACATACTTACATGATGCGAAATCTGGTCCAAAAACCATGCAAACCAGACCAAAATGCCGAAATTTACTGAAATCACTACAGCAAACCCTAATTTTTTATTTTTTTCATTCCGCTAAGATTTTGAATCTCGACCTGGCTATCACACATGCCTCCACAGATTGTGCCATAGAAGCATCACACAAAGATGACTGTACGTAGAGGCAAACAAATACACTATTGAGAGAGCTCATAAGTTGTCCGTTCGGCACTAATCCATCATTGTTAGCCATTTCCAGCACCCACCAAACATCCATCCGCCCCGGTCTAAGACATTTCCATTTTAATTCAATTAAATAACAGCAGCAACACCAATTGCCACAATCTCACAATTAAGTTTAAACAATGCTTGAAAAGGTTTTCCATAATGACATGATACCGAAACGCTTAAGCAGGACTAAGCAATTCTACCGTCCCATGCTACACTAATAGTTATCATCAAATATAGTAGCTAGTATCACCTAGGGTATCAAAGGTTGTCATGATTAAGATAATGATGGTATAACAAATCAGGAATTTAGCTAAACCCTAAAACTACATTTAAAGTACATTACGCAAAATAATAAGCATGCATAATTTAAAACAACATATGCTTTTCATAAAATCTGGGATCAATATGTTCAAGGAAGACTTACCTTCGTTGACACCTACTGGTTCTACTTCTGCCTATTAATTCGCCTGATTTTCGACTGCGTCATCTACACGTGAAACAAGAGCAAATAAATAAAATAAATTCAAAAAAATTCAAAAATTGAAAATAATAGTACTGGAAAATATAACATGAATTTAGATGAATTTAGAAATTTGAATCACTGGAATCGGAGCTCGGACGGAAGAGAACGGGCTCCTGGAAGTTTCTCGGGGGAGAAAATCAGAGAAATTAACAAGGGTGACACGTGGCAGCTTGTGATTGGCTGGAATTTCAGGAATTCAGGAAAATCAGAAAAAGGGAAAAGAATACCGCTGACATGTGGGGCCCATGTGTCAGAGACACGGCTCACGGTGCACTAGAACCACCGACGGGAGAGATTGGGTGACGCGTGGACCAGATGACGCGGTGGGACATGCGGCGGCTAGGGCTGAGGTGGCAGCCTGTGTGGCGATGATGTGGCACTGGCTCAAGGGCTGACTGGGCATGGACACGCGACGAGATCCAGGACGTCGGCTCAGGATCGGATGGCCACGGGACACGAGACGATGCGGTCGATCCGAAGCATCCACCGAAGATCGGACAGCCAAGGAGTGGAGATGCGGGCGGCAATGACGTGGCACTATCCAAGGCGTACAGGAGAGATCGAACGGCCAGGAACTGACGAGGCAGGTTGACGGCGAGGGCTTCGGTGCGAGCACGCCGGACACAAAGAAGATGACACGGCCGTCGGCGGAGATGGGCCGAATCGAGCATGGCTCGGTGCGGGTTCGAGAGAGGGCAACGCGACGGGCTCGAAGGTGCAACCCATCACGGCGGAGACTCACCGACGGCAGAGAAAATGGTGGCGGATAGCTTCGGGCATGGCGGAGTGGGCCGAATAGGAATGGCCGGTGCGATGAACAGCAGCAGGCCGGGGAAAGATTCGGTCCAAGAGGAGGAAAAAGAAATTAAAAATGAATTCCGAATTTAACAAATTACAGAAATCTGATTAAGAGCAAATAAATTCAAATAAATAGCAAATAAACTCAGAAAAATCTCCAAAAATACAAATAAATTCCTTGAAGCACAAGGAAGCCAAAAAACTGGAAATATTTAGTTTGATGTACACATTAGTCAAATTAAACCCTTTTATTCTTGGAAAATTCAAATTAAGCTTTATTTAATTCAAGGAAAATGCAACTGGTTCATTTTGAAATTCAAGCACTCAAAAACTTCAAATTTTGGAATGTTACAAACCTCCCCCCTAAAAGAAATCTCGACCCCGAGATTTGGACAGACTAGGGAAAAAGGTTGGGGTACACTGCTCTAAGATCCTCTTCACGCTTCCAGGTGGCTTCCTTCTCTGAATGGTTGCTCCACTGAACCTTGCAAAATTTGATCGTCTTGTTTCTTATTCTACACTCTGTTTCATCTAGAATTCTGATCGGATACTCTGAGTAGGTGAGATCCTCCTGTAGCTCAACATCCTCAAACTGCATCTACTCTTCTAGTACTCTGAGGCACTTTCTCAACTGCGACACATGAAACACATTGTGCACATTTAACAACTGCGGTGGCAACTCCAACTGATAAGCCACTTCTCCACTTCTGGCTAGGATTGGGAATGGTCCAATGAATCTTGGTGCTAACTTTCCACGAACTTGGAATCGACGCATTCCTTTGAGCGGTGAGACTTTTAGATACACATAGTCTCCAAGAGTAAATGTTAACTCTCTTCGACTGTTGTTAGTGTAACTCTTCTGCCTAGACTGCGCTGTTTTTAACCTTTCTTGAATCATTTTCACTTGCTCTTCAGCCTTTTGCAGAATATCAGGACCGAAGACTTGGCGATCTCCTGTTTCATTCCAACAGAGAGGTGTTCTACACTTTCTTTCATATAGGGCTTCAAACGGTGACATCTGCAAGCTTGCTTGATAGCTGTTGTTATATGAGAATTCTGCATATGGTAAACTTTAATCCCAACTTGTCACATTGGACAAGGCACAAGACCTTAACATATCCTCGAGAATCTGATTCACCCGCTTAGTTTGTCCATCAGTCTGAGGGTGATAAGCTGTGCAGAAATTCAAATTAGTACCTAAAGCTTCTTGCAACTTTTGCCAGAATCTTGATGTGAACTGAGTTCCTCGATCTGATACAGTCCTCTTTGGCACACCATGCAAACACACAATCCTTGACATATACAGCTCTGCAAGTTTATCTTCTTGATAGGTTGTTTTCACAGGAATGAAATGCGCAACTTTTGTCAGTCGATCCACTACAACCCATATTGAGTCATAACCTGATATGGTCCTTGGAAGTCCTGTAATAAAATCCATTCCAATTTCTTCCCCCTTCCATTCAGGCACCTTTAACGGTTGCAGCAATCTTGCAGGTCTCTGATGTTCAGTTTTAACTCGCTAACATACATCACACATAGCTATGTACTCTGCAATTTCTTTTCTCATCCTTGGCCACCAATATACACCACGAAGATCATGATACATTTTAGTATTGCTTAGATGAATTGAGTACGCTGACTCATGCGCCTCCTTTAATATCAACTGTTTGATTTCTTTTTGATTCGGCACATAAATACTTTTTCCAAGCCAAACTAATCCTTCTTCATCTTCTGAAAATCCTGGGGATTTACCTTCCTTTATTCTATCTTTGATCTTAGCAGCTTACTTATGTGACTTTTGCATCTTTTTGATTTGATCCACTAAGGTTGGTTGAATCTCCAAAGCAGCAAGAAAACCTTCCTCCACTAGTTCCAAATTCAAACGCCGAAACTCCTCGTGAAGAGTAGGTTGTCCTTCTTTAATCATCAAATTGTTGCAATAGCTCTTTCGGCTTAAGGCATCGGCAACTACATTAGCCTTACCAGGATGATAATGTATTCCAACATCATAATCCTTAATTAACTCCAACCATCTTCTTTGTCTCAGGTTGAGGTCTGCTTGGGTGAAGATATACTTCAAACTCTTATGGTCCGTGAAAATCTCACAACGATTTCCAATGAGATAATGCCTCCATAACTTTAATGCATGCACAACTGCGGCCATTTCTAAGTCATGAGTTGGATAGTTTTCCTCATGAGGTCGCAATTGCCGCGTGGCGTATGCAACTACTTTACCTTCTTGCATCAAAACACATCCAAGACCCTGTCTTGAAGCATCACAGAAAATCTCAAAGTCTTTCCGAATATCCGGCAAGATAAGCACTGGAGCTATAGTCAATCTTTTCTTTAATTACTGAAAACTCTGTTCACAGGCTTTAGTCCATTCAAACTTCTTCTCCGTCTTCAGCAACTGGGTAAGCGGCCTTGCGATCTTGGAGAATCCTTCTATGAATCTTCGGTAGTATCCCGCTAAACCAAGGAAACTTCTGATATCAGGCACTAACTTGGGCTATCTCCAATCAAGCACACCTTTTACTTTTTTAGGGTCCACTGAGACACCTCCAGCAAAAATTATATGCCCTAAAAAAGCAACTTCTTTTAACCAAAACTCACACTTGCTGAACTTGGCATATAACTTATGAGTTCTGAGCTTTTCTAACACCATCCTCAAATGTCCTTCATGTTCAGCTTCATCTCTAGAATAGATAAGAATATCATCTATGAACACCACCACAAACTTGTCTAGGTACTCTATAAACACTTTATTCATTAGGTTCATGAAATATGCTGGGGCATTGGTTAATCAAAAAGACATAACTGTGAACTCATACAATCCATATCGGGTAGCAAAGGCTGTTTTCGGAATATCTTGTGGCCTTATTTTCAACTGATGGTATCAAGATCGAAGATCAATCTTGGAGAAAATACAATCTCCTTTCAACTGATCAAAATAGTCATCAATCCTAGGCAACGGATACTTATTCTTAATGGTGACTTCATTCAAGGCTCTATAATCCACGCACAAGCGCAAACTATTATCCTTCTTATTCACAAAAAGAACTGGCGCTCCCCAAGGTGACGAACTTGGACGAACAAATCCTTTTTCTTGCAACTCCTCAATTTGCTTCTTCATTTCGGCTAGTTCATTAGCTGGCATGCGGTAGGGTCTCTTGGAAATAGGAGCCGTACCAGGGACTAGTTCTATGATGAACTCAACTTCTCGATCAGGCGGCATGCCTGGCAATTCCTCAGGAAATACATCTGGGTATTCTCTTACCACGGGCACACTTTCCAAAGTTATTTCCTCTAATCTATTCAAAGTGCACTTTTCACTCAAAGACTCATCAGGCATATACTCCACTCGAATGCCTTCTGAATTGGTGAGGGTGATGGCTCTACTGGCACAATCTATTTGACCTTTGTACTTGGTTAACCAATCCATCCCTAGGATGACATCTATTCCTTTTGAATCCAAAATGATAAGATTCACTAGGAATTCTACCCCGTTAATTTTATGGTTGCACTTGGGCACACTAAATTAGTTTTCATCTCTTTTCCAGGGGATTGAACTATCATAGGGCTCTTAAGGGTAAAGGTTTCCCAACCAAATTGTTTAACAAAATTCTTCGATATAAAAGAATGCGATGCTCCAGAATCAAATAATGCTATGGCAGGTACTGAATTGATGAGAAACTTACCCAAAACCACATCTGCTGCTTCCTGAGCTTCTTCTGCAGTCACGTGGTTGACACGTCCTCTTCCAAAAGATTGCGGAGCTCTTGGGGTTTGAGGCGCTCCACGACCTTGTCCTTGCGCTGGTGCTTTGGCAGAATTGGATCCCAAGTTGAATGGCACTGGGGTCACTGGCTAACGCTTCTGGGGACAATTGTTGGCATAATGTCCCATCTGATGGCAGTGGAAACACTGAACTCCTACAGCATTTGAATTCCCTTTCTGCGGCTGAGCACTGGCATTATGCTGGGGTCCTTGAGCAACTGGGCGAGGTCTAGAATTAGGAGTATAGGGTGATCCTTAAACAGGTGTCCTGCTGACCTGCTGAGGTGGGAAGCGCTGATGAGAACCACTCGCTCCCTGCTGAGCCTGAAATGCCATCTTTCTCTTGCGGGACTCCCGCTGCTCGCGATGAGCATCCTTTTGCACTAGTGCTTTATTCACCATGTGCTGAAAGTTTGAAAAATCCAAAGCAACTAGCTAAACCTTGATATCAGGGTCAAGTCCCTCCATAAACCTCCAAATCTTGGCACTTTCAGTTGCCACATCTTCTGGTGCATACTTTGATAACTGAGTGAACCGATTAAGATACTCAGAAACACTCTTGTTTCCCTATGCAGCTTACGAAATTCTCTTTTCTTCATTTCTATAATTCCCGCAAGAACATGTGCAGTTAGTTCTGAAGGCTTCAGTGAATTCATCCCAAGTAATAGCTTGAGCATTCTGATGGGCAGTGCAAAAGTTATCCCACCAAGTAGCAGCTACTCCGTTTAACTGGTGGCTAGCATAGAGTACTTTCTCACGATCATCACACTGAGCCAACTGAAGTTTCTTCTCCACATCATTTAGCCAATCATCTGCCTCCAAGGGTTCACCTGCTCTAGAGAAGGTAGGCGGCCTTGTTCTCATAAACTCTCCAAGTTTAGACTGAGGCTGCATCACTGGTGCTATGGCTGGTGCTGGCTGGGGATTGTTCACTATATTCTAAGCAAAGGCCTGCAATAACTGAAGCTGCATTGCCATCATCTCCTGAATATCTGCCATTGAGGGTTGGAATGGTGGCGGCGGCGGTGGCAATTCCTGCTCTGACTGTCCCTGCTGCTCTGAAGTATCATGTTGATCTTGTGGCACTGCATGGCCATGACCACGACCACGACCTCTGCGACCAGCTCCACGACCTCTTCCTTGACTCTCCATCTGAAGCAACGACCAAGGATAGGTTAGCAATAGACGAGAGGGAAAGAGCAACAGATAAGAAGACTAGGGAGGTAGCCATTCCAAG
This sequence comes from Guadua angustifolia, assembly GCA_036346375.1. Classification (NCBI taxonomy): domain Eukaryota; kingdom Viridiplantae; phylum Streptophyta; class Magnoliopsida; order Poales; family Poaceae; genus Guadua; species Guadua angustifolia. Next base: position 53,671,010 of record CM070508.1, read on the forward strand.
GCAAGACAAGAAATTGAAACTCCAAACGAAAGGTGGCTACAACACAATGCCTAGGGCAAATGTACAACACACCCAACAAGCAAGAACCAAAAGAAAATCCAAATACACTCAAACTATACGTTACTAAGCGAGAAAGGGTTGATATGCTCTGACACTACTGAGCACTAATAACTTATTCTTCACAAGAATCCTTTCGAGCGCTCTTCTGCCAACTTGATCCTCCTAGTAGCCCTTCCACTGGTCTTGAAGAGAACATGGATCATCATCTTCCTTGATTGAGATTCTTGCAGAAGACCTAAGGCTTTGAGAAATTTCATGAGATAAGATCAAATTAAAATTTCAAAATAGTATTTCAGCAAAGGAGAGGAATAGGGACCTAGGAATAAGACGAGAGGAGACAAACTATTAAATACAAATTTGTTGGTTTGATTTAGAAAATAATTTTGAAGTTCTTGCTAAGAAGACCATTCTAACAAGGGTTGCGACCAACAGTTGATATGGCACCTCTGTCGGGACCGGATTTCCAAATCCGAACCCTCTGTGTATACCCGTGTTAGTCCAGGAAAAGCTAGCACACACAGTGGAAACAGTGATGATAACACAATCATATCACGAAGCAAATAGTATTAATTAAGCAAAGAGAGTATCAGCCTTATGGCCAAATTATTACAAATAAACAGCCTCATGGCTTGAGTTCAATAAGAAGCAGCGGAAATAAAATAGTAGCAGCAGAAGCCCCCTAAGGTTTCACCACTGTTAGGGTTCTAGCCACCCAGTACATAAGCTCCCTCTTGCGCCTTGCGAGTGTCTACATCTGGCACCCACATTCAACCAAATGGTGAAGCCAATAACGAGACACACAAATTAATTAGCTAGGTCGTACCCATATAGACTTGTGGTTGTACGGTAGTACTCGGTCCATGGTAATACATGCTTCGGTCCTTAATTGACTAGGGCGGAACAATCACTTTACAAGACTCGTGCATGCAGCACCCACCAAACATCCATCCGCCCCGGTCTAAGCCATTTTCACTTTAATTCAATTAAATAACAGCAGCAAAACCAATTACCACAATCTCACAAATAAGTTCAAACAATGCTTGAAAAGGTTTTCCATAATGTCATAATACCAGACGATTAAGCTGGACTAAGCAAATCTACCATCCCATGCTACACTAATAGTTATCATCAAATATAGTAGCTAGTATCACCTAGGGTGTCAAAGGTTGTCATGATTAAAGTCAATGAGGGTATAACAAATCAGAAATTTAGCTAAACCCTAAAACTGCATTTAAAGTACATTACGCAAAATAATAAGCATGCATAATTTAAAACAACATATGCTTTTCATAAAATCTGGGATCAACATGTTCAAGGAAGACTTGCCTTCGATGACACCTGCTGGTTCTACCTCTGCCTGATGATTTGCCTGCGTTTTGATTGCGTCGTCTACACATGAAACGAGAATAAATAAATAAAACAAATTCAAACAAAATTGAAAAATTGGAAAGAATGGTACTGGAAGATAGATCTTGAATTTAGAAAGTTGAATCACTAGAATTGGAGCTCGGACGGAGGAGAACGGGCTCTTGGAAGTCTCTCGGGAGAGAAAATGAGGAAAATCAGAGAGGGTGACACGTGTCAGCACGTGATTGGATGAAATTTTGGATTTTCAGGAATAATCAAAAAAATGAAAATGAATGCCGACTGACATGCGGGTCCCACGTGTTAGTGACACAGTTCACCGTGGACTAGGATCACCAAGGGCTCTGGGTGACGAGGCGGGACACGATGACGCGGCGGGACACGCAGCTGCTAGGGCTGAGGTGGCAGCCTTCATGGCGCTAACACAGCGCCACGCGGCGATGACTCGGCACTGGCTCATGGTGGCCACGCGGTGGTTATCTGACGGTGGCTCAGGATCTAATGGCCACGGGACACGAGACGATGCGGCCAATCCGAAGCATCCACCGAAGATCAGACGGCCGAGGAGTGGTGATGCGGGCGGCGACGGCGTGGCGCGATCCAAGGCGTACGGGAGAGATCGAACGGCCAGGAACCGACGAGGCAGGTCGACGGCGAGGGCTTCGGTGCGAGCACGCCAGACACGAAGAAGACGACACGGCCGACGACGGAGATGGGCTGGATCGGGCATGGCTCGGTGCAGGTTCGAGAGAGGGTAACGCGACGGGCTCGAAGGTGCAACCCATCACGGCGGAGACTCATCGACGGTAGAGAAAATGGTGGCGGATGTCTTCGGGCACAGTGGCGAACTTCAGCGAGGGTGTTCTCGGTGATGGCGGTGGCTCGAGCAGCGGGAGATGGACCAAAATAAGTGGCACGACGAGGCAAACCTCGGACAGAGCACGGAGGTGGCTTAATTAGCCTCGGTAGGCATGAAAAACACGGAATTCGAGGGCGGTGGCGGTTAGGGTTCGGTTCTTATGGCGGTGGCGCGGGGCGACGCAGCACCATCTCGACCGCACATGAGGCGACGATCGGACGGCTCACAACACACGGCGACACGGGCGAGGGATGGCCGTTGGATCAGGATCCAACGGTGGAGATTGGCGCGAGCTAGGGTTTGGGGCGGAATGGGCCGAGCGAAGGAGTGGGCCGAATAAGAACGGTCGGTGCGATGAACAGCAGCAGGCCGGGGAAAGATTCGGCCCAAGAGGAGGAAAAAGAAATTAAAAACGAATTCCGAATTTAACAAATGACAGAAATCTGAATAAGAGCAAATAAATTCAAATAAATAGCAAATAAACTCTGAAAAATCTCCAAAAATACAAAAAAAATTCCTTGGAGCACAAGGAAGCCAAAAAAACTGGAAATATTTAGTTTGATGTATACATTAGTCAAATTAAATCCTTTAATTCTTGGCAAATTAAAATTAAGCTTTATTTAATTCAAGGAAAATGCAACTGGTTCATTTTAAAATTCAAGCACTCAAAAACTTCAAATTTTGGAATGTTACATATGAGTACAACATTCTAGGAGCTGACAAGCTGCATCGAGCGCACACACTCACCGGTGGGGGAAGCAGACGGTCAGGGGCGGCGCGATGGGGGGTGCTAGTGGGCGGCGCTGGTGGGGGGGCACCGCCTATCGAGGGCCAGCGGTGCGGGGAGGGCCAGCACGTTGAGGGTCGACATCGGGAGGGTCGGCACGCAGACGAAAGGGCTCAACAGTTCAAAATAGGAAAAAATGGCTAAGTGCGGGGAAGAGGAGAAGAGGCCATATTTATATAGAAATGAGCATTACTGTCGATTCAACAAAACAACTGGCACTAATAATAACTATCAGTGCTAGGTTAGTTCAGACACGGCAGTGATAAAACTATCAGCGCCGGGTCAAATATCACCCAGTAGTGATATGAACTACTATCAGTGCCTGGTTAGTTTAGACCCCGCAGTGATAAAACTATCAGTGCCACGTCAAATATGGCCCGGCAGTGATGTAACTATATCACTGCCAGTTGAATTATAACCTACAGTGATGTTATTACTATCAGTGCCAGGTAGGGGGGTACGACGTGGCATTGATGTGTTCTATTAGTGCCGGTTGTCGTACGTCAACCGGCACTGATGTTCACCATCTATGCCGCGTTACCATGGCACTGGCAGTGATAGTCCCTGCCACCCCACGTGCATGCCAAGTGCTATTGTGACAAAAATGGCGGTGGAAAATGCTGCCGCGGCAAGGATTGGTTAGCGCCAAGGATTTCTGCCACAGCAAGGAAAATTGTCACACCAGTTTTACATAATTTAATTTGTGTTAAACTAGTATATAATTGATGTAAAAAGGCCATGCATAAAAGAATAATGTTCCTCATCCAATACCTAAAAAATTGATTACTCCTTGATAAAATAGTACTCAAATGGGAGAAGAGGAGACAAATTGATTTCATCCATTGGACTTAGATTTGAAGGCTCAAAACTTAAGTGCTGTCGTGTGCAAGGATTGTATTTTCTAAATTTTCTAGCATTAATGGTTTTTATTCAGCCTTTGCTTTTAAAAATAAAAGTCCAATAAAGTGAAATGGTAAAATGGTAAAAGTAAAAAGGTAAAAACATAAATAAAAAAATCTGCAAAACTCATACTAAAATATTAAAGCACTCCAGAACACTTATCATGCTATCCAAAGTAAAATGAACACATTTATTAAAGATAAGATATGTGAAATCACGAAGATTACATTGTAAACAGTAATTGTTAGATTTTTGTAGAAATCCCTAGAGAAGATCTAAAGCTAAGATTTTTACCATGCAGACATCAGATTATTATCCATCTGTAGTAAAAATATCAAAAATTAAAACTTATATTTGAAGCTTTTAAAAATTCAAAAACTAAAAGTAAATAAATAAAAAAATTTCAATGTCAGAATTATTAGAATATAAATATCAAAGATAAAAAATATGAGATTTGACCTGAGTAGGTTTGTAAAATTCTGACAAACTGACTAATTGACTATTGATTCCTCTGTTATTTATTTTCTATAGGTATAAAACAATATCAAAATATTCTGAAAATTTTTCTAAATGATTATAATAATCAATACCTCATACATTACAAATTGAAGCATCTCCTTCGTACAAAATGTTTATATTACAAATTGAAGCTTAACCTTCATAGAAAATAAATCATATCCTTAATTATACAACTAAGTTACGATCCGACCTTCGTTGTGATCACGGCGTATGTATGTAACTCCCTCTATGTCTTCCATGAGACCTAGGTCGATGTTCTCACCGAAAGGAGGAAGCTCATTAAATTGGTTATAGTCTTCCTCGTTGACTACATTCTCAACTCCCACAATCCTTCTTTTTCCTTGAAGAAGCACGTGGCGTTCCTTGTCAACCGGATCCCTTACAAAGAAAATTTGTGTAACAGCATTAGCAAGTACGAATGGTTCTTCTCTATATCCGACGTATTTGAAGTCCACGATAGTGATACTATACTTGTCGATGTTCACGCCCCTAGGTAGCCTGACCCACTAGCACCGAAAGAGGGGGACCTTCAAATGCCCATAGTCAAGCTCCCAAATCTCTTCTATGAATCCGTAGTACGTCTGCATATTGCCATTACTGTCATAGGCATCTATACGGACCCCGCTATTGTGGTTGGTGCTCTTGTTATCTTGTGCTCTCGTATAAAATGTATATCCATTGATGTCGTATCCTTCAAATGTCAAAATTGTATATGACGGTCCCTTAGCCAACGCTCTCAATTGAGCACACTCTGTCTACGTATGCATCATGTGTCTAAGCAACCAATCTCCAAAGTTATCTCTGTGCTCTCTCGCGATCCAAATCTTAGACTTACATGGGTTTTTTCTTCGTAGCATGTTCTTGTGCATGTTGACATACAGGGCCACTACAACTAATTGGTGCAGAACTGTAAAATGTGCTTGCATGAATGAAGCACGATCATTCGTACGGATCAATTTCTGACCTAGTGTCCCGTTCCCTTGTAGCCTCCCTGCATGGCGAGATATAGGCACACCAATCGGTTTGAGATCCATGTAATCAATGCAGAACTTGATGACCTCCTCGGTACCCCAACCTTTCGCAATGCACCCTTCTGGCCGATGTCGATTATGAACATATTTCTTCACAATCCCCATGAACCTCTCGAAAGGGTACATCTGATATAGAAATACAGGGCCAAGAAACTGTATCTCTTACACAATATGAATAATGAGATGGACCATAATATCGAAGAAGGATGGAGGGAAGTACATCTCAAGCCGGCATAGAGTGTGGATTACGTCTTGCTACAGTTTATCCAGTTTCAACAGATCGATGACCTTCTGTGAAATCGTGTTGAAGAATGAATACAACTTTATAATTGGGTCTCCCACTTTCTCTGGCAGAACACCCCTAATTGCAACAGGAAGCATCTGTGTCATCATCATATGGCAATCATGAGATTTCATACCAATTAATTTTAAGTCTTTCATTGAGACTAGCCTTTTTATGTTGGCAGAATAACCGGACGGAACTTTGACTCCGTGCAAGCACTCACACACGCTAATTTTCTCATTCTTGCTTAGAGTGTAGCAAGCTGCGGGAAGGTACTTTTTTCCTTGACCCAAGTCTTCGTTATGCAGCTCCTTCTTGAGTTTCATATATTTTAGGTATCCATGCGTTGAGTGTATCTTTTGTTTTGCCAGGTATGTCTAGTAAAATACCAAGCAAGCTGTCACACACGTTCTTCTCTATATGCATGACATCGATCGCATGTCGAACATCCAGGTGCTGTCAATAAGGTAGGTACATAAATATTGATCTCTTTTTCCACAAAAGAGCTGTATCACTGGAACTCAGGACTGATGTCCTTCTGGCTCCCTTTCTATGGATAATTTTAACATCCTTTATGGCCGCAAATATCTCTTTGCCATTACGATGTTGCGAAGCTGAAGCAGTCTCCTTTGTACCGTCAAAAGTTCTCTTGTTGTTGCGATACGGATGGTCCCTGCGAAGGAACCTACGATGCCGCATGTAACACATTTTTTGGCAGTATTTCAGCCACTGGCTACTTGTATCACCCATGCAATGGACGCATCCATTGAATCCTTTTATAGTCTAGCCCGAAAGATTGCCAAGAGCAGGGTAATCATTGATGGTTACGAATAACAACGCGTGTAGCATGAAGTTCTCTCTTTTGTACTCATCCCATACCCGTATACCATCATTCCATAATACCAGTAGATCTTCAACCAGTGGTTTGAGGAACACATCAATATCGTTGCCAGGCCATCTCGGCTCTTGGATTAGTAGCAACATCATAATGTACTTCCACTTTATATAAAGCCAAGGAGGAAGGTTGTAGATACATAAAGTCACCAGCCAAGTGCTGTGATGACTACTCATGTTGCCGAAAGGATTCATCCCATCCGTACTGAGTCCGAACCTTATATTCCTCATATCATATGCAAAGTGTTTCTTGTATTTTCTATCGATATTCCTCTACTACGCGGAGTCAGTAGGGTGTCTAAGAATTCCAACCTTCTTACGCTCTTCGGCGTGCCATCGTAGCAACTGAGCATGCCTTTTGTTCACAAATAGACGCTTTAGACGGGGGATTATAGGGAAATACCACACCACCTTGGTTGGAGGTCTTTTCTTCTTACGTTGCGCCTCGATGTCGTCATCGTCGCGCTTATACCGAGATGCTTTGTAAACGGGACACGCATCTAAATTTGCAAACTCATTGTGATACAATATGCAATCGTTTGGACATGTGTGTATTTTCTGCACTTCTAGTCCCAACGGGCAAACAACTTGCTTGGATTGGTATGTAGTTGCTCGCAACACGTTACCCTCTGGAAGGACATCTCTGAAGAAACTTAACAGCTCTGTGAAACTCTTATCGGACCAATCATTGCTTGCCTTCAACCGCAGCAGCGTAAGCACAACATGTAGCTTTTTTAGCTCCTCCTTGCAGCCTGGGTACAAGGGTGTTGTAGAATCGTCTCCCATACGCTGAAACTTCTGAAAATCCCTTTCACTCGTGAGGTCCTCCTCCCCATCTTGCAACATCTGTTCTAAATCATCTTCATAGTTATCGATGAACGTGTCTTCATAGGTGTCGACAAACGTATTTTTGACCGCAGTCGAGTCATCGTCTTCATCATCATCAATCAGATGCCCTTCACGTACAATCTCATCTTTACCGTGCTCGGTCCAACAGGTATAGACAGATTTGAAACCCATTCGAAGCAAGTGTGCACGGATCGTCTCAAGGTTAGAAAATTGCTTCTCATTCTTGCAATCGATGCATAGGCAACAAATATAGTCTATCAGCTTATTTGACTTGTACGCCGCAGCCGCGCTTAGAAAACTAGTCACACCGTTAAAGTACTCTCTATCACGACGGTCCGCTTCATACATCCATCTTCGATCTATCTACAAATATTTATTCATTTAAGTTGTTATGTACGGCTAATTAATCTACAAATTTTCATTACTTATAAATCTATATCCAAATCTTGATTGTAAAATCAATTAAATAATTGCTATTAGTTATATATAATGGTCCGTCCAGCAAATTTACATTACTTACGTATATTAAATTAACATACACTAAATAAAGAAACAATTTTAAGTAATTAGATTAAACAATAGTTAATTATGAAGTGTTACTACATTTAAATTCAATCAACGTATTAAATGCAATCACTAATTTAGTCCTCTAAATACTTAAATTCAACCTACATCATAATTTCACCAATCACTATATATATAAAAGTTGGTACTTTAAAATCTAGCCTCTAGATTAGAGCTCTAATTATGTTGACTATGCAATCAATAATTCTCACAACCTACAACAATTTAGAACGTAATATCCAACTAAATAAACTACCAAAGAAATATATATCAAGATACGAACTTTAGATCACGAGTTAGAAACGAATTCCACCAAATTTGAGAGCAAAAATTCACCCCCTCTCCACCCCAATTGAGCAAGAACAAAGCTCCTCTCTGTTCTGGACAGGTTGGGGAAGGAAGTCAGGATATATATAGTGCCACAACACTGCCGGCTTTTTCTCTACAACCGGCAGTAATATATCACTGCCACTTCTATCTCTAAACCCAGCAGTGATATCGCTGCCGTTTCCAGTGCAAATCAATTTATCATTGCCAGTTATACTGTTGAACCAGAAGATTACATCATCGCCTCGCTTCTATCTCTAAAACCAAGAAGGATATTGCTTCCGTCACATGAAAAATTATATCGCTTTTTATCACTGCCGGTTGAATTTAGAACCAGCAGTGATAAGATTATCACTGCCAATTGAACTTAGAAACGGCAGTGATATATTATCACTGCCAGCTCGAGACTACCTAGCAGTGATGGAGGGTCTCGGATGAAGCAGTCTGTAGTAGTGTCACCATCATGTATTGGATTTCTTGGCCACGATGATCACATCTAACAGGGGTTTGAAGTTGCCGGTGGTAAAATAGATGTGGTTACAAATCATATAGTTCATGTACGTTGTTACCTATGGCCGGTGTCGACCATATTTTAGCGGAAAACCCTCTAGAATTTTAGTACGGCAGGGTTCATGCATGAAAGATTTAGGGAACAAAAAATTAAGAGAAAACAGGGATAAGGAAATTGCTAAGGACTACATGGGTTCAGAGTACTCAATTTTCTGACATTCGGATCTTCATCCAGATGCATGCTAAAAAATGATTAACAACCTTCCAAATAATTCAAAAAAAAACCTTTCAACAGCTTCAAAAAAACCTTTTTCCGTTAAAAAAACTTTCAAATGGTAAAAAAAAAAACATTCAGCTGGTTAAAAAACTTTCAAACAATTTTAAAAACATTCTATCCGAAAACTTTCATGTATTTCAAAAAACTTACAACTCGAAAAAAATACCAATTGAATTGGAATTTTCAACTCAAAACTTTGTTCTTTTCAATTAGTTTTTCAAGAAATGATTTTGGGGTGGGATAAGATCCATTGGATACTGATCTAATAGTCGACCAAAATCGTTGTATTTTTTTAAAAAAAATAGTACTCCCTCCGTCTATTTTTATAAGACCTATTTTTAAATGGCGTTGTTCACAGATATAAGGCGTGCATATAGATTTATTAAAATCTTTCCTTCTATACCTCTATTTATTCTCTCTAAACTATATACATTTATTCGTTATCACCCACATAAATATATCTTTCATCTCCTAGATAATTAATTTGAGATAACTAAGTCATTTTCTCTCATACATTTTTTAATTTTAACGTAATCTTAATTTATGTGTGAAATCAAAATATACCTTACTTCCTCCATTCATTTTTATAAGGCGTATTTTGATTTTGCACAAGAACTAAGGTTGCGTTGAAATTGAGAAAGGTACGAGAGAAAATGACTTAGATACCCTCACTTAATTGTCTTGGAAGTTGAAAGATATACTTTGTGTGAGTGGTAATGAATAAATGCATATGTTTAAAAGAGAATAAATAGGAGTATAGAAGGAAATATCTCATTAAATCTATATACAAATCTTATATTTATAAATAAGATCATTTAAAAAATAAGCTTTATAAAAATGAACGGAGTATAAAATATGAACGCTGAGAGCATTCAAATGCTCCTCCAACGCTTGTAGACCCGCCGTGCAAGTGCGTGCAGTAGATAGAGACGTGGTTCTAATCAGCACCAAGGACGGCATAAAGTGACCAACCTGCCCAGCAGGCAACACGCGCGCAGCAAGTTCCAATATCTAACGAGTCACTTCAGGGACATAAAAATAGAAGGGAAAGGTGCATAAAGAAGCGAGTCGGATGGCCTGGTTAGATCTCGTGTAGTGCGATCTACCGGCAACCTCGATATTAACAAGCAGTAAGTAGAAGACTAATTGGTGACAGTGACGACGACCGTGAACGACGACACGTATGTCATGTACGTCAAAAGAAGTTAGCGAGGAAAGATCAGCTGCAAGGCTCACTCGGGGTGCCATCCGGTCCGTATATACCGTGGATGGTGTCGGATAGGTACACCCTTAAAATAGGATATATGGTTATCTGGATTATATTGCCTAGTTGACGTGAGAATCAATCTGGCGGACTGGAAACAGTATCAGAGAAGAGAAGAGTAAATGATCAATAATAATCTTTTTTATTAAAGAAGACACTACTACCGAATTGGCATTCAGTACCGGTTAAAAACGGTCTTTAGTACTGGTTTCTGAATCAGTACAGACCATCCGGGACTGATAGAGTATCAGTACCGGTTGGAGGTCACATGTGGCAGCGCATCGTGAGCCTCTGAGGTCCTTATCAGTACCGGTTAGTGTCTCCAACCCGCCCTCATCAGTACCGGTTGGTTTCTCCAACCGGTACTAATGAATTGTATATAATATATATATATATGTGTGTGTGTGTGTGTGTATGTTAAATCACAACTAATTAAAGCACATATAAGCAATCATGCACAATTGACTGATAATTAAATCACTGAACATCCATTAACAAATTTAATTACAACTAATGTATGACAATATGTATACATATTAGTTCTTCTGTTCATCGGGATCACAGAACATTCATTAACAACTTTAATTACAACTTTAGTCTTTCTTTTCCTTCTATTCATCAGAATCTTTTATGTGCATCGTTATTGCTAGCCGTAGATGTCGACACCGACAGTTCACCGGTCCTTATCAAAGGGCCCCACCTATTTATATTTGGTTTGTGAAACTCGCTTTTCAGATTTACGACCTCATCGTAAATGAAGCCGCCGAGTTGTTCTTGGATTGCTCTCACTCGCGCCGGCAAGAGTACTGAACTTTGTTCTGCCAAATATTGAGGCACATGTCATTAAGTAATTAACTAATCAATCCTTGAATTTGTACAAGATATAAGGAATACCTAGACATCATTAAAGCTAGTAATTATATTTACTCACCCTCTTGTCGCCTTTTAGCATGTGGTCAGCGACTCCGATTTGGGTGTGCATAAACTCACATACATAGTGCTCAGATAAATTGTTGCCCTAAATTGATCAAGACTCAGAGTGAAAAAAGTTGAAAGCGTGAAATGAATGCAAGGAAATTAAGTTAACTAACTAGAAAGCTAGCATTATGATATACGTACTCGAGAGGCAATTGTAATATCAAAATTTCTCCTTGAATACGCCCCTATTTTTAGCATGGAACCGTGCGAATGCACTACACATGTGATTACAAATTGTACATGATTAGAATTTGTTTCAAATGGAAGGTAATAGAACTAGTACAATAATGAAAGGAACAAGAATACCGGTTGAGCATGTTGATAAAGTTTTGAAACTTTTTAACTGGTTTCCTTTTCAAGTCCATAACCTCGATCAGGCTACGATCTAGCTCGATCATAAGAAGAATCCAGTGAAAATTGTACATATATATGTCAATGTAGATAACTAATTAGTTCTAACATTGTATTATGAAAAAGGAGTAGAATGAGGCGGTACGAAAATACGTACTCAAATGTGTAGGGTATATATCTTTGACTTATATCTTTGTCCCATTAGCACATTGTATATGTTGGTCTCTGTTTCACTTGGGTAGTCTGTAACGGTTATCTCGTTGATAACTACTGGGTCCATGAAGCCTATGTCAAAAACACGCTCCCTTCTGCATCTTTGTATCTCCATTCTACATAAGAAGAAATTAGTTAGGCTTGCAAGCTAAGCAAGGCCGCGGCGAGGGTGTCTGTCTGCTATAGATCATACATGACATTCCATTCGATAAAAAATTCACCGTCCCCATAGAGAAAATCTTGTTCCTTGTACTTAACAGTGAACGACTCTAAACCATGCTGCGTCGCGTCTAAGTACCATTCATGAAATTACCGCATCTTTGTTGTTAGTTGAAGCAGCTCCTCACGCCTGACCTATGATGCGCTTGGTGTAAATGGCCATCTTACTTGGACATATTCAATCTTCGCCGTGCCTAATACTTAATCTGCGTCAAGCCCAATTTCATTGAAGAATTGTAGCATCCCCTTGGCCTTCTCCTCAGCTAACGTCCTCTCCTCTAACATCGTCTTCTTATGGCATTTCTTAGTCAATGTGCGCTCGTAGTTTGATAGACAAGGCATTTCTTTTTGATCCTTCAAATTTTTAATAGTCCTCAAGCCTTTGTGAAATTCTTGCATACCAGGTTGAACCTTCTTCTCCGGTGACTTGGGTCTAAAAAATTTAATTACCTCACCTTGTACTATCTTCTTGGTCTCCTCCTCGGTCATATCATACGCTCGCTTTGGAAGTGGAGCCAGCTTCTTGGATTGGGTGGAGGACCCCGTCTACTTGGGAGCTACTAGCCGAGCTGACTGGTTTGTCTTGGTCAGCGCCTTCTTGGGAGCTGTTGGCCGAGTAGGCTGGCTTGTTTTGGCCGATGTTGGAATTGAAGTTCCGTTAGGGGGTGTTGGAGGAGACAGGCTTCTTCTGGGACTTATGTGTGCGGGAGGTGGTGTAGGAGTCGGGTTTCTTCGCAGAGAGGATACGTCCATATTATCTTAAAAAATTATGTATCGTTTGCGCCATAGGATGAAATTGTGTACCGCCTCTCCTAGCTTCGTAGTTCCGTCACCTCCAAGAATTTCAAGGTTAAGGTCCTCGTACCCTTAGCAAACCTCCACCACCGAGACCTTGGAATAGCCCAACGGTATCTGTTGGCCATGGATGAGCTGCCCTGGCTCCACTGGGTGAGCCATGCCATGGGTCGCCTTGAAGGAGAGGTTCCGCACTTGGACGTGCAGCTCACAAGGTGTCCGCTACGTGATGTCGTCTATGGGATAGTGTTCCAAGTCCGCTTCAGGCAGCCCACCGGAAGCATAGCTGCTCCACTACACAGAGGGGTTGATGATGTTAGGATTACTTGGAGGTTCCTAGCCCATCTTCCGTTGTTGGCTCAAGGCTAACTGCACCTCTCTTCGGATCTCTTCTTGCATTCTCTCCTGTGTTTGATTCAGGCATTCTTCAAGTGCACTGAGCTGTTGTGTCTATCGAGCCTTGCTTCTCACCCGACTCCTATAGGTCTTGGCGTCCTGAGCGAAACCAACCTTCCACGGGACGACGCCAACTCTTCGTGTACGTCCAGGGTGCTCTGGGTTTTGTAGGGCCCTTGTTAGCTCGTCGTTCTCCCTGTTTGGCATGAAGGTGCCCTAGGAAGACTCCTCGATCAACTGTACAATCCTTCTGGCCACATCTCTCAGCACCTCCCCAAACACCGCATTGCTATCATCGTTAAGGCTGCCGCCGTGACCATAGAACCAATGCCTTGCTCCGTTGGGCCATTCCATTGCTACGGGTGCAACACCCTTCGCTAGCAGGTCCTGTTCCCTCTTCTCCCATTTGGTGGTAACCACCAGGGCCGAGTCGGTGGTGGTAATTCTTCTTCTGTGCATTCAGCTTGTTCTTCTCACTCAAACTTTGACATTCGTCCGAAGTCTTGTAGTTCACGAACGCATCCAAGTGATCCTGCAAAATTGGGTACTTGTTGAAGTCGGGCGTTCGATTCTTCTTGATATACTCCGTGTTCAACTTCTTTTTAAAAGTCTGGAATGCGATGGCCATCTTATTGAAAGTGTAACTCTTCACCTTCTCTTCGGTCCCTTGGGAGAAGGTGAATGTCTCCTTCACATTGTTCCTGATGTGACACAGTGTCCCATCTTCCAACAGGAATACGATAATTTAATTGGTGGAGAACTCGACATAAATGATCTGGACTTCCGATTAGATTCGATTGAAGCCTGCAATCGCAACACCAAGGCTAGTTTCTGCAAGCAAATCGAGAACACAAGTAAGAATGAAAAAAAGAAGCAATCTCAATTGCAAATTGTATTAAGCACACGAAGTTAGGGTTCCACAAGCCGAAAACGGCAAAACTGCAATGGCAGAAATAATCTAAGCAAAACCCATCTATTCTAGCGACAGCTACTGAATATATATGAAGAAGAAGGCAAGGGAGGCAGCCAAGGGGGTGTCCATGCAACCCTAGGTCGTACAAGGCCTTTGGGCCCAAGTGGAGGTGTCGCAGCACCCGGCAGATTCTGTACATCATATAGTTTTGACGATTTCCATCGATCTAGAAGGAGTTTGAATGTGAAATTTCCATTGGAAAGCTCTCATCATGGGCTTCTCTGTAGAGTCTAAGAACGCCTCAATCAGAATTCGTATGACCCAAATATGGTTATTTTATTTATGTGCTGTCCTGAGACTCCGAACCGAAATTGGAGTCCGACTTGAGCTCGACTTTGATTCCAACTTGACTTGGACTTTGAGGGATAACGTCCAGGTAAGCTTGTGATTCTTCTTCCATATTCCTAAGCAATAAGACATCATAAGAATTTAGTAGCAACCCATCCAAGAAATCATGTACAGCGAGGAACGAGTTCCCCTGGTGGTTTAATTGTCATGCACATGCTCTTGTAATTGGTCCTTGCATATCTTGAGGAGTCGTGTTGTACATATCCGAAGGAATGATGTCCTCATCATCCTCCCCCTCTTAAATTGGAGTCGTCCTCAACTCATGCTCATCTTCTTCTCCCAAATATGGCTTCAAATCTGAAATGTTAAATATGGGACTAACCCCAAAATCTTGGTGGTGGAATGTTTTGAACTGTTGTAAGCAAACTCAATATGCGGTAAACACTGTCCCACATCTTCAAATTCTTCTTTAAAACAGCCAGCAACATGGTGGATAATGTGCGGTTAACGACCTCTGTTTGTCCATCAGTTTGGGGATGACATGTAGTAGAAAATAGCAGCTTCGTCCCCAATTTGTTCCAAAGTGATATCCAAAAGTGACTCAAAAACTTTGCATCACGATCCGAGACAATAGTATTAGGCACTCCATGTAGGTGAACGATTTCTCTGAAAAACAAATCAGCTATATTTGTAGCATCATCGCTCTTATAACAAGGTATAAAATGTGCTATTTTAGAAAAACGATCCACAACTACAAATATGCTATCCCTCCCCCTCTTTGTCCTAGGCAATCCTAAAACAAAATCTATAAAAATATCCTCCCAAGGTATACTAGGAACAGGAAGAGGCATGTAAAGACCATGTGGATTTAAGCGGGACTTAGCTTTATTGCAAGTAGTGCAGTGTGACACATAGCGCTCGACGTCGCGTCTCATCTTTGACCAAAAGAAGTGGGCAGCTAGCACATCTTCAATCTTCTTTTCTCCAAAATGTGCCATCATACCTCCTCCATGCACCTCCTGTAACAACAAAAGAAGAACGGAGCTAGTTGGAATGCATAACTTGTTAGCACGATAGAGCAAACCATCATTCAGCATGTATTTATTCCATGTTTTCCCTTCTTTACAATGTTCATACACTTCTTTAAAGTCCAAATCAGTAGCATATAAGTCCCTAATGGTCTCTAAACCAACAATCTTATGATCAAGTTGAGATAACATGATATATCGCCTAGAAAGCGCATCAACAATCACATTGTCCTTTCCTTTCTTATGTTTTATGAGACATGGAAATGACTCGATATATTCTACCCATTTAGCATGTCGTTTATTCAATTTAGCTTGACTTCTAATATGTTTCAGCGATTTATGATCAGAATGTATAACAAATTCTTTGAGCCATAGATAATGTTGCCAAGTTTCAAGCACACGAACTAAAGCATATAATTCTTTATCATAGGTAGAATAATTCAGACTTGGCCCACTTAATTTTTTGCTAAAATAAGCAATCGGTTTACCTTCTTGAATTAGCACACCTCCAATTCCAATCCCGCTAGCATCACATTCTAGCTCAAAAGTTTTACCAAAATTCAGGAGTTGGAGCAATAGAGCGTGGGTGAGCTTTTCTTTCAACAACTTGAATGCTTTTTCTTGTGCAGGTCCCCATTTGAAAGCTACTCCTTTCTTTGTCAACTAGTTCAATGGGGCGGCAATTGTGCTGAAATCCTGCAAAAAACGCCGATAGAAACCGGCAAGCCCATGGAAGCTCTGTACTTGGGAGACCGTTTTAGGAGTCGGCCAACTCCGTATGGCTTCAATCTTGGCTTCATCTACTCAATTCCCTGTGGAGTCACAACATAGCCAAGAAACGAGACTCGATCGGTGCAAAAGGTGCACTTCTCGAGGTTACCAAACAAACGTGCATCTCTCAAAGCATTAAAAACAGCACGTAAATGTTCAAGATGCTGAGAAAGTGACTTGCTGTAAATCAAGATATCATCAAAGTAAACCACCACAAATTTCCCAATGAATAGATGTAAAACCTTGTTCATTAAGCGCATGAAAGTACTGGGTGCATTAGTCAATCCAAAAGGTATAACTAACCACTCATATAAACCAAACTTAGTTTTAAAAGCAGTTTTCCATTCACCTCCCAATTTCATCCTAATTTGGTGGTATCCACTTCGCAAGTCAACTTTAGAAAAATCTTAGAATCACTTATCTCATCAAGCATGTCGTCTAACCTAGGAATAGGATGACGATACCTTATGGTGATATTGTTAATGGCTCTACAATCCACACACATTATCCAACTACCGTCTTTCTTAGGAACCAAAAGAGCAGGAACAACACAAGGACTAAGGCTTTCTCGCACGTACCCACGGTCCAAGAGGTTTTGGACTTGTCGCTTAATTTCCTTAGTCTCCTCTGGATTGGTCCTATATGCAGCACGGTTTGGCAAGGTTGCACTCGGGATCAAATCAATTTGATGCTCAATCCCTCGAATATGTGGTAATCTCAGGGGTATCTCAGCTGGAAATACATCCATATACTCCTGCAAAAGGTTAAGAACAGAAAGAGGCAAAGAGCTGTATATATCTTCAAGTGAAACTAAAGCATCTTTGCATATCAAAGCATAGCATGGTAGCTCATTCTCAGTAACTTCAGCAAGATCAGATTTTCTAGCAAGCATAACACCACCCTTTAACTTAATTCCCTCTGACCTAGAAGTTGACACTCCCTTATCTTTTCTTGTGGAAAAATAGTTTTAGCTACTTGCTGATTTTCAGATTCTAACACACTTTGTTTCTTCTCATTTTCAACTCTTTTTTTATCACATTACAAAATTTCAGCAGGTGTCATAGGAAGTAAAGTGATCTTCTTTCCTTTGTGCATGAATGTGTATTTATTAGTTCGACCATGATGAGTGGCATCTGTATCAAATTCCCATGGTCGACCTAACAAAAGTGAGCAGGCTTGCATAGGTACGACATCAAATTCAGCACAATTATTGTATGTACCAATGGAAAAATTAACTTTTACAGTTTGTGTTACCTTCACCTTACCACTATCATTGAACCATTGAATATAATATGGGTGTTGACGTGGTCGTGTGGCCAAGACAAGCTTCTTGACCAAATCTGAACTTACCAAGTTGTTGCAACTTCCGCTATCAATAATGACACGGACACGACGATTGTTGACAATGAAGAAAAGTTGGAACAAATTATGACGTTGGATCTTATCAGCTGGCTCCATTCGAGTGCTCAACACTCACTTCCCAATTATGCTCCTGTAGTTCTCCGTATCATCTTTGCCGAAGGTCTCCTCATCATCAATATCCATTTCATTCTCAGCATTATCACCTGCAAGGTTAGCTGCAAGAACAAGTTCATCTTCTACATCAGATGCACTAATGTACCCACCATCATCTGTCGCAATGTAAACTCGTTGACTTGGACAGTCCTTCATAACATGTATTATTCCCTTACAACGGTGGCACACTATACCTGTCGTACATCCAATGGATGCAACAGAGGATGACGTCTTTGCGGGTGCCTGCACATTAGAAGATTTACTCACCTCAGGTGCACGTGACAAGGGTGACGGTGCTACTGAACGTGCCCTACTCGTCGAGGGGGCAGCAGATCAAAAAGCAGGATGTGGTGTTGATTTGGTTGGCGTCTGTGTCCGTCTTGGAGGAAAGTTACCACCCAAGTTGCTCCTTGGTCACTATTGCCGTCCCTGCAATTCTTTTTCTGCCAAAACAGCAAGCTGGAACAATCTATTGATGGAGTTATAGTCTTTGTAATCAACAATATCCTGGATTTCATGCCTTAACTCTCCATAGAAATGAGCCATTTTATCCTCCTCATCCTCTTCTACCTCGCAACGTAACATGCCTATTTGAAGCTCTTGGTAGTACTACTCTACCGACTTGCTAACTTAATCTAGGTGCTACAGTTTTTTATGCAAGTCACATTTAAATGATAAAGGAACAAATCTAGCTCGCATGTGTCGTTCCAACATATCCCAAGTATCAGGTTGTATGTTAGCTTGTACAAGTTCATTCCACCAAATTATTGCAAAATCTTTTAATTCACTAGTGGCTTGTCTCACTCTATGAATTTCAGGAACTAGATGGGACTTAAATTTCTGTTCAACGGTCATTTCCCAATCTAGGTATATTTCAGCATCATATGAACCAGAAAAGGATGGTATGGTAAACTTAACCTTGGCAAAAGGATCATCATTGCGGTTGTTAAGGTTAACATTATTTTCATGAATACCTCCCATACCTTGTCGATTGTAGTGCCGACGTTCCCGTAGTCGTATGTCTTGGCCAACTCGATGCATAGCGGTGTCATTGCGTGGTGCCCCATTTTGACCGTGGCCTGCATCAGACTCTTTAGCTGCATCATCCACTTCTTCATCTCCTGGTCCTTTGGGAGCAAGCTGGTTCTCCACAATCTCAACTCTGCCAGCAAGGTCTGAGATGCGACAATATAATCTCTCAAAGTTCTCTTGATTATCTAGCTGGACCTTCGCGATGTCATCCTTAATCTCACAGAAGTTCTTGACCGCATCTCGGTTTGCTTTGGCAAGGGCTTCCTTGAGTTCCTTGTCTCTCTTCGCAAGATCCTCTCTAAGATCTTCAAAGAGCTTGAGGGGAATCATGGTCGTCTCCCGCAGCTCTAGCTCTTGTATTGGTCCTGTCATTGTTAGTAATAAAAACAGAAGATAACACAAAAGTATTACCCCTATTAACTACTAGGTTCTGGCAGGTGGATCGACACTCTCTCAGGCGTCTTACTACACTCTTGCAAGGTTCTTACCAAAGCTGCAGGGAGTACAACTGATGGCTGGTTCGTGATACCAAACAAGTGTGAGTGGAGCGATTGCAAGGTTGAACTTGTACTAATCAGAAATATGTAGAGCTCGGTAGGCAAATATAGTAGCAAAGGTTAGCAATGATCGAAATCAAATAGTAAAGCTGAATAAATATCCAACGTACTGGTCACAGTTGCTAGCATAAGTGTGCTCCTAGAACTAGTTCAACCTAGTAAGGAATATATCAAAGCACAAAGGACTCAAAGGATACAAGCAATTCTGATTTTCTGCTTCTCTTTCCCTCTTTTTTGTTTCTTTTCTTCTCTTCTGATTTTTTTCAGTGCAGCTCTTCTCTTTTTTTCTGCACTTGCCTTTTGTTTTCCTTTCTTTTAACTCAAAGATAAATAAAAAATATCACGTTTTGGGATGTAGGAGACAGTTAAACGGATGACCGAAAAATTAGTAAAAACGGTATGGGAAACTTTCGGCGTCCAAAACTAGGTCTTAGAGGCCGATTTTGAGGGTCAAATATTTTACAAGTCCAAAGGACTTGTGGAATTGTCAGATACGCATCGTCGTCCTCTTCGAAACAAAAAAAAAGTACGCTCCAATCGGAGTTCATATGCAAAAGTTATGCCAGTTTTACTAAACACTGCACAATCTGTAATTGCTCGCGATTTCACTTCTTTCTTCCGGTTAGGGCTAGAATAGAAATAGGTTTGCGGGCAAAAAAAGGGTGGCTAGAGGTGAGGGCAATTGACACAAGGTGGCTCGTGACCTATCTAGGGCTTGCGAAACGGAATATGTAATGCAGAGTGGCGGCAAGGAACGACCGAGAAGAACTCAGTTCAGTTCTAGGGTTTGGTGGTGGGGAGCAAACAGTGCAAGACAAGAACTAGGGCAACGGAAAAGGACAACTAGAAACTAGGATCACGACCTCTAACCAACAACAAGACGATGACGATGGACACAAATTTAACAAAGCAAAATTGAAACGAAAATTGCAAAGGCACAAGGGGTTGTAGGACAGGGGAAACGATGATGAATTTTTTTTGTAGGACAATTTTTTTTCTAGACTCTAGGACGATGGCAAAACAAAGTGGAGATACAGGTTATACCTATTGGACAACCGAAGCTCTGATACCACTTGATGCGACAAAGGGCCCGATCTTTCGACAGGTAGACGGTAATTCGATTGGTGGAGGACTCGACGTAAACGATTCGGACTTCCGATCAAAATTGAACGAAACCTGCAATCGCAACACCACGGCTCCGTTGGTTATCAACCGTGCCAAGATGTGGTTGACCTCGCCCAGAAGGCTAGTTCCTGCAAGCAAATCAAGAACACGAGCAAGAACGAAAAAGAAGCAATCTCAATTGCGAATTGTATTACGCACACGAAGTTGGGTTCCACAAACCGAAGAACGGCGAAACTGCAATAGCAGAATAATCTAAGCAAAACCCATCTATTCTAGCGACGGCTACTGAATATATATAAGGAAGAAGGCAAGGGAGGCAGCTAAGGGGGTGTCCGTGCAACCCTAGGTCATACAAGGCCTTTGGGCCCAAGTGGAGGTGTCGCAGCACCCGGTAGATTCTGTACGTCATATAGTTTTGACAATATCCGTTGATCTAGAAGGAGTTTGAATGTGAAACCACTTCCATTGAAGGCTCTCATCATGGGCTTCTCTGTAGAGTCCAAGAATGCCTTAATCGGACTTCGTATGACCTAGATATGGTCATTTTATTGATGTACTGTCCTGAGACTCCGAACCGAAATTGGAATCCGACTTGAGCTCGACTTTGATTCCAACTTGACTTGGACTTTGAGGGATGATGTCCAGCTAAGCTTATGATTCTTCTCCCATATTCCTAAGCAACAAGACATCACAAGAATTTAGTAGCAACCCATCCAAGAAATTATGAGCAGCGAGGAACGAGTTCACCTGGTGGTTTAATTATCGTGCACGTGCTCTTGTAATTGGTCCTTGCATATCTTGAGGAGTCGTGTTGTATGTATCCGAAGGAGTGATGTCCTCATCAAACAGGCATATATTCTTTCTGCTTCCATTCCCAAGGGACAAAGAACCTTTTTGGCTTGTAGGTGGTTGTCGGCAACTCGTTTCCCTCCGGAAGCATATCCGCTAATAGACCTAACAGTGCCATGAAACTCTTGTCGGACCAACCATTGCTTACCTTTAATTTTAGCCGTTCTAACATGAATGACAACCTTGTGTATTTGGACTTGCAACCTAGGAACAAAGGTTTCTCCAAGTCATCCATCAAGCCCCAGAATTTTACGTACTCCCATTCATCATAGTTCCCTTCTACATCCTGTAGCATATGATCCAAATTGTCATCCAAAGTACAGTTGATATCATCCGGAGTATTGTTGACTTCATTGACGATATCCAGAGTATTATCGACGATGGTAGCACTACTTGGTCCCTGCATAATCTGCTCTTCACCGTGACTGGTCCAACATGTATACCCCCTTTTGAAACCCCATAGAATCAAGTGTGCTTCAATTTGTGTGGGGTTTTGAAACATCTTCTCATTCTCACAGTCAATGTATAGACAAGACATAAATTCCACCCCCTTGTTCAACATATCTTCCTCTGCAGCTCTTCTAGGAGACACTATTAATGTACTCGGCGCTCGCACGGTTCTTAGCGTACATCCAGCTTCATTCCATCTACGCTACATATGTAACAATAGGTGTTAAATAATGAATTAAGTACTCTAGACGTGCTCATGCGCACATGTGCTACATATAGGCTACATTTCTACTTGTTGATTAACCTATATAGCTCCTAACATCAAAAAAGAATGAATGGATATGCATGTAAGAACCAGCTACTAATTTATATCAAAAAGTATAAATGAATCTACACAAAGCTATAGCAAATGTATCTACTTTACATCATAGAGAACAAATGTAGCTACAACAAGCTATAGATCTACAAATTAACAAATGTAGCAACAAGCTATAGATCTACAAATTAACAAATGTAGCAACAACAAGCTATGGATCTACAAATTAACCAGCTTCATTTTCCTCTTCACCAAGGTAGATATTAAATATAATACAAATTTGAACCAATTACTACTTTACATCACAGAGAACAAATGGATCTACAACAAGCTAGATGTAGAACACAGCTTCATTTCCCCCAAGCTAGATCTAAAATATAATTCAAATTTGAAGCAAATTACTAACCTTAGATGACCTAGAGCACAAGGATCTACAATTACTGCTCAAATCTAGGGTCACTTTCAGCAAAACGCCTCTCAATCGTGGCCACCTCAGAAATATCTAGGAAACCTTAAACATACCGAGGCGGTCGAGGTTCTCTGTTCTTATATATTTAATAGAATTAATCATCACAGACGGTTTGTGCATAAAACCATCTGTGATGTCACTTGACATCACAAACGGTTTTTGGATAAAACCGTCTGCGATTAGATCATCACAAACGGTTTTATTCACAAACTGTCCATGATGTTCCCCTTTGTCTTCGCAATGCAGACGCAGCAATGTGTCGAGTTGATCGTTTCGTCTTCTGAGAGAATTAAAACCATCTGTTCAAATTCCACCTTGAAGACCGTGTTCCCAGCGGCATTTCGTTTCCCCAATGCAGGTCGTTAATTGCACTTCCACGGCTTTAAGAACAGAGAGCCCGATCGACCACCTCTATACTCGATCGATCAGCAACAAAAAAACCCTCCGACGCTACCATGAGCAACAACAAAGACGCCTCCTCCTCTGTTAGCTCCGCCACCCAGCCTCGGACGAAGGCTCCGCCACTGCCACTACCTTCGCCTCTAGTAGTACCGCCAACAAACCCTCCGCCACCGCCACCATCGACTTTGCCTCCAAGACCCCTATGGCAATGGCTGTAATGCTACACCGGTGCCATATCCATAAATCCACCGGCCAGCAATTACTTGTCGCCTCCGCCTCCAACCGCGTCGGGCAGCACCACTCCTGCCTCCGCCCCAAGCGTCGTCGTCGGGCAGAAGCATCCGTCGCCAACCTCCTCCTCCTCCGACGATAGCTACGACTCGTCGGAGGGCTATCGTGATGGCTAGGAGCTGGAGGATGACCCAGATAGAACCGCCTCGAGCGAGGATCCAGACAGTCGCAGCGACGATTCCGACTCCGATGACAACTCTAGCAATGACGAGTGATCAATTAATTAAGTAGTGTTCCCAGTAGTGTTATATCTAGTAGTCTTTTTGTAGTCAAACTTTTGTATATTGTAAGAAGCTTGTTCTTATATATATAATACAACAAGCTAGTTCTTATATTAATCTAGTAATCTTTTGTAAGGAATGTTCTGCACGTTTACTGTTTTTAATTATTCACTGACAAAATTGATCATCACAGACGGTTTGTGGATAAAATCGTCTATGATATTTCCATCATCACAGACTATTTTATCTACAAAATGTCTGTGAAGTTATACCTGTCATTACAATCGGTTTGTCGATAAAATCGTCTATTATATTTCTCTCATCACAGATAGTTTTATTCACAAACCGACTATTAACTTCTCGCTTTCATCACAGACGGTTTGTGGATGAAACCGTCTGTGATAATCCGATATCACAGACAGTTTTAGCCACAAACCGTCTATGATGTACCCGAAACAGATCACAGATGGTTTTAGAAAAAAAAATCGCCAGTGATGATGTGTCTAATATAACCCCTTTTGTAGTAGTGATCATGATTGAATTTTTTTTAAATAATATATATTTTTTAAATAATTGCGACATTAATATGTGGATTTAAAAAATTGCAAGAATAATACACCGTAGCCAAATGGTTTGGCAAAATAGTAGTTTTCGCCATGCGGTTCAGCAAAGATGCTATTTTCACCAATTCATTGGGGGATTATATGTTAATCCATGATTAGAATTTGATTTGAACCAAAAAGATAGCGAGCAACCTATTTTTACCAAATGGTGTGGAGAAAATAGGTATTTTTGCCACACCATTTGGCGAAAATATTATTGCCAAATGGTGTGGTCAAAATACTATTTTTGCCATACCATTTGGTGAAAATGGGTTAGTTGCACTCTAAGAATTGTAGAATATTATAAAATTAAAGTATAAAAATGGTAGAAAATTAGAAAATTAAATTTATGCTAGATATTTTTTACATTGATTTCATTCAAAAGTTCGCTGTAATTGTTGAGCGTTAAAGAATTTTTTTTAGTATGACAATTTTTTCAAATTGGAAAAATATACCATGCTCTTCCTCCCGTACTCCCTCGCCTGCTCTATCGCCCTTGGTGAAAAACTGCCCTCTCTAGCCCATGAAAAACTGCAACCCACGTTGCCTTCGCCAAGGATTTGGTGCTGGCCCACTATGGCCTCCTCCCCTCCATCCTGCTGATTGCTACGCTGTTGCGAGGATAAGTCATGTAGTATTTAACAAAAATATTATTCAATGTCTTTTAGTTGATAAAAAATTCATATTTGTTAGTGATAATTCATGTAGTATTGTACAAAATTATTATTCAGTGTCTTTTGGTTGACAAAAAATTCAAATTTCGCTATTCTTCATTCTCTTTGATGACAAATTTCACGAAAATTCATATTAAAACACTGAATAAATCATTTATATTACAAAGCATAATAAGTATGACAACTAAAGTAGTATAGTATGTGAACAACAGAATGATACAGAAGGAATTCATGTAATTAGGATACAACACAGGTATATGTCACAGAATCATACATTCTATGGCCATGGATCTTGGAATAGGGAATTCGAACGGTCAACTGGATGTCACAAAACGAGGGTGGGTGAGGGGGATTAGAGAGAGGACGATTCTCAAATCAGAAATTACTCTAGAAAATAAGATAGGCCACACTCTTTATTACAACTTAAAACTGGGAGGAGCATAACTTGACGTCTACTGAGTGCATCAAGGCCACTTCCCCTTCGCCTATGCCTCCGGTGGGGCTTCTCTAGCACGACGTGCCCTCTCTCGCTCCCTCTCTCTCTCTCTCTCAGCCTCCTTCTCCTCTGCTTCCTTTCTACGTGCCTCCTCACGTGCGGCATCACACTGCTCTTGTAGTTGCCGCCTGAGCTCCTCATCCCGGTTGGTTTGATCAAGGAGCCTTTGGTCTTCGGGGTTGAACTCTATGTCAAACCACTACTCAAATTCACACAGAAGCAGAGGCAACTGCGTGAAACATAAATTAGCAAAGTTTCATGTAGAAATATTACGATACACGTATGATTATTACCATCTAGCGATTCTTCAGGCTCTTCTCCGGCGGGTCAAAGGCATAGTTGTGGCACTTCCAATGCCTCCTCTTCCAAGTTGTAATTTCCCAAGAGCAGACAAGCCTGCAAGGATCTCCGCATATACACATCAGTGGGATAGCCCTGCGAGGTAGGAAGAGGTCCTGGTAAGCAATGTTGCGCGGCTAGTCCGAAGTGCCTCCCTCTTCCTTTGCTTTCCCCTTTCCCTTTCCACTTACACGCCTCGGCATTTTTGGTTGATCCTCTACTTCTTTTTATTCTTTCCTCCCTCTCTTTTTTTCTCTTCTCCTTCCCTTCTCTCTTCTCTCAGTTCTGCCTTTCCTCTTGGTCTCACTTGGTGAGAAGGAAAGCAGGCGGGTGGTATAAAGGGCAGTTATCGCCCTGATATAGGCTTGGGCGTGCTGCTTCTGTCGCCCACCAACAATCGATTTATTATCTTTCGCCCGTTCATCTGAAAAAGTGGGCTGCAGCATGTTGTCGTTTTAGTCTTAAAAAGCGGTGGGTGGTAGGGTGTTGTCACTTCACTCTGAGGTCGCCAGTGTCTTGTCCATCGGTATGAGATGGGTACTGCTTTGTCATTTGGTGGTGTGCAGAATGTTGTCAAATCAGTCTGAGAAAGCTGATAGCAGCGTGCTATCACATCGCATTGAGAAAGTTGTTGTGTGCGCCGTCCAATCAACGTGATAAAACTGATAGTAGTGTGTTTGTAAATAGCACTGATAAAACTGATGTACGTATTGTCCAATTGGTCTGATAACTGATGGCATTACGAAATGTAAAGTTGATATTTTAACAGCACAAAATGTAATGAAACAAAATAACATATGTGAATATTACATAAGCTAACAAAGTAAAACAGGCTAGATGGCGGCCCTACACGGTGCGACTCCTCGTGTGCCTCCCTAGCAAAGTCGCTCTACGCAAACGTGTTGTCATTTTAGTCTGAAAAAGTGGGCTACAACGTGTTGCCAAATCAGTTTGAGAAAGCTACAACGTGCGTGCTGTCACATCGCATTGACATCGGAAAGGTTATGAATTGCATCGGTATCCGGTGTTGTGTTGTCATGTCATCGGAGAAAGCAAATGTAGGAAATGATGAGTAAAGTAAAAAAGCAACAACAGCACTACTAACACTGTAAAACAGTACAGAGTATGAAACATAAATAGGATGACAAATTAACAAAGACTATCGACCCGACCGCACCCCTACCATGACCTCTTCGTCCCTATGTGTCAAGCCTCGCGACATGCGCCACGCCAGTAGTCTAAAGGGTTGTACCGCTGCACCGGTCGACACTTGTGGAGAAGCAATGCGTACCCGTAGGAGGTGCCATAGTCCTGCTACATGAATTGCGCTGGTGGAGGGGGCTGTGTGAGCTGCATCGGTGGAGGGGGTTGCGTGTACTGCGTCGGTGGAGGGGGCTGCAGGAACTGTGTGCCAATGAAGAACTGATCTACCTAGTGCTTAGGCTCAGCGTACCCTACTGAGTGCGGCGACTGAGAGAACTGTCCTCCACCCTGAGGGCAACCTACATGTTCATGTAGTAACTTTTAATTATAGTTAGGTGATACTTATACCAAATGTGAATAATTGAATATTAATCAACTTACCTGGTGTGGGGACCATAACGGGGCCGCGTGGTGCCTGCCAGCTAGACCCTTCTGCCACGTCTAGGCCCGGAGGCAAAGGGGTGTGGAAGCTAGACTCTACCTCCACTGTGTGGCGAGCAACTAGGGTCGGGGTGTGGTACGAAGGCACATGTGGCGGCCTGGATGAGGTACCATGACCAATATCATCTACAGGCCGATAAGAACCGAGCTCCACGATCCTCCGAATCGCGGTCACCACACGTCTCCATGCCTCCGTCATCTCGTCCAGCGTCATAGTGACTCTGTCATGTAGCCTGGACAAGACACTGCTGCCATGCTCGTGCAAGTCCCTAGTGTGGTCTATCTGCCACGTACGATCAAATTATATGCACATGGACATAGCGTAACGAAAACATAATGTAATTTACAAAATAATACTTACCGTGGCGTGCACGGCCGCTCCTACCTGGCCTGGGTACAAGTCAACCACGCTGGCAGCGTACCCGTGGGTCGGTGGCTCCTCCACAAGTAGGAGACGGGCACATGTCTGGGGCACGTACCAGGCAAGGTACTCCTGGTAGGAGGAGAAATCGTAAGGTGTGTCCTCATCGACGACATCGTCTAGTGCCCCATCCCACTGTGCGAGCCACGGCTCCATCCTCTGCACCAAGGTCGCCATGCTCTTCTGAGGTACCTGCGTGGTGAACCTTAAGAGAAATTCAAATTATTAGACATATGACACAAGCATTTAACATATTCTTGGTCGAATAACTCACAAGTGTACTCTCTGCGACACACGATCCCCCCCAAGAAACAGGGACCAACTGGCGAAGACCGAACTGTCTTAGGACTCGATGTAGCTCATAGTCCTCCACAAAGACGTCGAAGACGATCTTCCTCCTCGTAAGCCAGTAAGCCTGGTCCTTGTAGCAAAGTGCCGAGACCCCACCTGCCGCGGCTCTCTCCATGACACGGCACTCGCTGTAAGGGTCCTAGATCACCTGGTCCATGTGAGGTGGTCAAACGCCTTCGTGAAGGAGTGGTACACTAAACATATCTGCAGTCCTGCCCACTGTGGCTGCAATACAAAAAAATATGTGTAAGCACATGCAACTGCAATTAAAATTTGATAAATGCTTAGAAAGTTGTACCCGTCGTCTAGTCCAAAGCGAGCCCATGGTCAGACGGTCGATCGCATCGCCTCCATACATGTCGGCAGTGTAATGTCGAGGGTCGACAAAGGGGCTGTCGACGATCGGGATCGCCGACCGCAAGAACTGAGGTAGGGGTCTCGTGTGATATGGGACCCGAGCAGCGCTTCGCTCAAACGGAGGAAAAGTGCAGATGAGGTTATGGTCGGAGCAAGACGACAACGAGCGGGAGACCGAGATTTATACTAGTTCGATCCCCTGTGGAAGGTAATAGCTTTACTCCAGTCGCCTTGCGGCTGTTTTCTTGGTTATTTCTGAGTACAAGGATGTGTTACAGCTCAAGTTTAACAATGGCTATGTCTAGGCTCGAGCTAGGGCGCATTGGGAGTTGTCTTCGTGTCCCCAAAGGACTGTGCTCCCTTGGTTTTTATACCTCCTCAGCACGCAACGGCCGGGCTAGATTCCTGGGAAGTGGCCTTCATGCACGTTGAGGGCCAAGAAGAATCGCCCGCATTTGTTGCATGCATTCGCGCTTTGCCCCACGACTCGCGCTTTGAGCAACCGCTCGGTCAAATGCTTGATCCGAATCCAAGGGTGGACTGCGGGCTCAACAAGGGCCCGCCGAGCTCGAGGTCGAGCGGGCTGCAGCCGTCTAGTGCGCTTAGGTCGAGCGCCAAGACGCACTCCAAAGTCAAGGCCGGGCCTCGAGCTCGGGGGTCCGCGGACCGCTGCCACCTGGCCAAAGGATGCCCACCTCGCCGCCTAGCCCCCGAGGCTTAAGGTCGTGGCGGAACATGGGCCGACCTTGAGTCTCCATAGCCGACCGATTCTCGTAGTTTTTGAGGTCGAGGTCGGCGGAAATGTAACGCCTGTGTCTTGAGGATACAACACTGGCGCTTCTTGATCTCCGCCGCCGGCACGGATATTTAACGTTGGTGACACCTGCCGTGCCTCGAAAACCGTAGCCTAGGCCTTAACTGCTCCCGTCAAATCGTGGCGGCACGACCCTCGAGGCGCCGCGGACCAGTTTCAATGGCGGCGCAGCCTTAAAACCTAGAACCGCAGCGTCTTGAGGAAGAGACTCAGCCAGCGGCCTCCGTCTTCCAAGCCTCCTTGCCCAAGCGAAGAATCTCCTCCCCCCCTTCGACCAAAGAGCGACGCGACCACCATGGCCAAGCTAGGAAGGAGCACGTTGTCGTCCACCAGGATGAAGGAACTCGAGGCCCTGGGGTTGCTCGATCCGTTCGTATGGCGGCTGCCAGGCGACGAGACCGAACCTCAACCCAAGGACGACGAGAATGTTTGCACCGAGCACTATGCCCTCTTCGGCCTGCGGACCCCGGAGAGCGAGTTCGTCGCAAGGGTCCTTTCTAGCTGCAACATCGAGCTCATCAACCTAGTGCCGAATTCTGTTCTTCTTCTCACCGTCTTCTCCTATCTATGCGAGGGATTCCTAGGGATCCTCCCGACCCCCTCGCTCTTCTTCCGACATTTCACTTCTTCCGCCCCGAAGGACCCCGTGGTCGGATGCCTCTACTTCCGCCACTGGTCCCGCTCAAGTGGGCCTTCCCAAGTTCCAACCTCGACTCTCTACCGTGGTCCGAGCGGTGGTTCTACTCAAGAGGGGCGAGGTCGGCACGTTGGTGTACGAGGGGCCCCCATTCCCGGAAGAAGGAGACCTTGAGCCGACGACCTCGAGGTCGACGAGGAAGCCATCACCTCATACACATCTCGCGCCATGCGCTGCCTCAATAGGCAAAAGCGATCGCTAACGACTTTTTCATGAATCGTGTGTCCTCTTCTGAGGAGGATGCACCCATTTTACGAGATCCAGGGCGCTGACGACTCGACCATGAGGGCGAACCGGTAAGCCTTCTTGTCCCAAGGTCTTGTTCGGGTCCACCTTTCGATCTTTCCCGACAAATTCTTTTTTGCAATACCAAGGAATCATGGGTAGCTTTCCAGATGTCCGAGATGTTCGAAGCCGTGCATGAGTACGCCATTGGCACCTGGCCCGAAGAACATGCTCCGTCGCAAGGCCGAGGTAAGTCATTCGACCAAGCGCTCGAGCCATGCGCCCAAGAGCCCCTTCTGAGCTACGCTTGCCCGCAGGATCACCAGGAGTTGTTGGAGACGGCCAGGAGGATGCTCCCTCTGCCCGGCGGGGGCAAGGGCAAGAAAGGGAAGAAGAGGCCTCCTGCTGCTGGAGCGGGCCACCCGGAGGCGAAGAAACCCCACGTCGAGTGGGGGGACCGTGCCATGGTAATGATCCCACCGGTCGAGCCCCCGAGCCCGTGCCCGCGTGACTTATCGGTTGACGAGCTTCCCCTCTTTGCAGCAACAAAGCGCGGCAGCCGCCGCCCGGACTTCGAGCCCCCAGTCGGCCCAGGGTGCTCGGGTTCGAGGCCCTGGGACCACAGCTGCTAGCGACACGGAGCCAGGTCGAGTCCTGAGGTCCCCAGGCTGGTGGGGCACGGAAGCGATGTGCTCCCTGCAGACCGGCAAGAAGATCTTCACCGACCCTCAAGAAGGCGAGGTCAGTGACCTGTAAACCCCAAAGACCTTAGACCGCACCGCCGCAGATCTTTTCTGGCTTAGTGTATGTTCTTGATCGCAGACCTTGAGCCCCCGAGCTCGAAACTTGCCCGTTTTGACGATGGTCATATCCAGTATGAGTCCGAGTCCGAGGAGGAGGACACATTTGAGTTGGTCCCGCGCCGCCTTTCGCGCCCAACGCGGACTCCGTCGGGGTCGCCGAGCCTGGTTTCGGACGGCGGGTTCGACCAAGGCCTCGACGACACGGATGATGAAGAGCTCCAGCCCGCAACCAGCGCGGATTTTGACACCGGCGAAGCTCATGATGCTGCTATCGTCGTCGACTTTCCTGGTGCCACCGCGAGGGAGGACGCCCAGAGCTTTGTGGCTGCGCCCGAGGCGATATCCCGAGCTCCCTCGACCACGGCCGCTCTAGGCGCTGAGGCCGCAATTCCGCCTGCCACCGAAGGTGACCAGGCCGCAGGAGCTCCGCAGACCTGCCCAGAAGCGGCTGCATCGGGTACCGAGGCCGCGACATCCCCGGCCACGGAGGTCGAGAATCCCGCGGCGGATCCGACCGCCGTCCCCTTGGTGCCGGAGACGGGTGGGGCCCCGGCCGTGGAGGCCGGGACTAGTACTGCCGTCGCGCCTTCCCCCGTCGTCGACGGGCCGAACCCCCCGGAGGAGGCGACGGACGACCAGGCCGCCCCCAGGGCGGGAACTCAAGGCCCCGCCCGAAAGGCTGCAACGGTGGTCGAGGTCAACCTCGACACTGGTACGGCGGTCGACGAGGAGGAGGAGATCCCTCGCAATCGTATTGACGACCGCGAGGAATTTACCAACAAGACGCTCGAAGGCCGCTCCGCAAGTAAGGGTCTTCTCAAGATCTCAGATGGTAGTCTGAGCTCCTTGTCCCCTCTCATTTTGGGCCTCCCTTCTCGTGGCGAAGGTGATCGACCATGCCTCTCAAGGGCTTCAAGGCCTTCAAGAGCACGCTGACGTGCTTAGGGGCCTCCTGAACGCGATCGAGGCGCGGGAGGTTGAGCGCTCCAGGCTCATTAGTACCATCGAGGTCGAGCATGGGGAGCTCGAGCAGAAGGCCCAGGAGCTCGACGATTTGCGCCGGACGATGAGGGCGCAAGAAGTAGCTCATGCGGAAGAGCTCGAGCAGGCCAGGGCCTCCGAACGCGACCACGGTTTTAAAGCCGTGGAGCAAGAACACGCGCGGTCGGCCAAAGTGCTCGAGGCCGAGCGGGCTAAAGTCGAAGCCCTGGAGAAGGCTGCTGCAGAGCGGGCGCCTCCCCTGCCGGAGGCGTCCCCCGAGCTCGAGGCCAAGATCATGGAACTCGAAGAGAAGCTTGGCCGCGCCAACAAGGCGGTCGAGGACGAGCGAGCCAAGGTCGAGGCACTGGAGAAGGCCGCGCGACCGGGTCATCTTCTCGGCTGGCAGATCCCCGAGCTCGAGGCCAAGGTCTCGAGCTCGAAGGAGGCTTGAGCGCTAAAAGGGCGGCGACGAGCGCGATGGCCCAACTCCAAGACGAACGGCGCCGAGTCGCGGAAGCCTCCACAAGGGCCTCCGTAACTGTGAGTGAGCTATCGCCCCGAGGGCCAAAGTCGCCGAGCTCGAGCAAGAGAAGCTTGCCCGCGAGATGGCCGAGCTGTAAAAGACGTTATATAGCAAGTAATGTTCCAATAGAAAACAGATCGTTTTGTTTGGGGGACGAGGAAACCTTGTCCTCGATTTAAATTCATAGTTATGATACTTGTCCCTCCGGCTTTGTTTCGCTTGTTACGCCGCGCTTCTTGGTCGTAAGGCCAATAGGATAGCTCTTATCCACTTCGTGGGCCCGAGGTCGAGCGACGCGTGCCTTGGGCACAAGACGTAGACATGGACGAGCGGCCACGACCTGTAGAGTAGAGGAAAAAGCCCGCAAGGGGAGTGATACAAAGCGAGCCCGCTAAGCGGATGGCCACACCCAGGTTAATGCGCGCGTTGCCTATCAGCGAAAGTGGCGAGGTTCTCAGTTCGGGCCCAGGCACAGGGTAGAGCTAGATTGCGAAGAGAGTCGGCTTACGTCTAGCTCGTCCACTGGGGGGAACGTCGAACTCGCGACACTTAGACCAAGAGCAAATGTGCCGCGCACGGGAGGTCGTGTTCGAATAAAAAGAAGGCTCGTAAAAGAACGATAACAACACAAGTGGAAGCAATCATAAAGAGTGAAAAAGGAGCAATCAGCTTTATTGAAATGTAAGGTATAGAGTTTACACATAAAACTTCCGAAGCTGATCTATGTTCCACGAGCTAGAGAGCTCGCTTGGGGCTCGGGCAACCCTTGGTTTGTCCAACAGACAAATAACCAGCCCTTCTAGCCCGTGGGTCCTCGATCAAAGACTCGGATCAAGCTCGAGGCCACTCGAGCTAGGGCACAAGATCCCCGAGCTCGTGGCCCTCACGACCGCCGTCGATGATTCAAGGTCGTAGCGCTCCCTTGATCCCGCACGCTATCACTTGGCTACAGAACGTGGGATCATGGAGTAATGCAGCGCCAGCGACGGATCGGAACGGTTACCACCGCCATCAATATGCATAAAGGCCACGATCCGAGGGTTACTCCTTAACGCTGCAAGAAGAATGGGTATAAGATCAAGCTTTGTAAACACCGAGGACCCAACCCAACACACGCATACACTTGAGTTCAAGTCTAGACTTAGCATCGCCAAGATTGAGTCAGTAATCCTCCTTTGTACTCACAAAGGTAAGAAACACCGCCACAAGGCGAGGAGAGAGAGTTATTTTCTCGGGGCTCGAACCAGATAAATCTCTGCCTCGTCCGTTGTCTCCTTGTTCGACCATAGACCTCCTCGACCTCATTCCTCTGCTCGAGCAAAGCGCCATTGTGGTCCCATTTCTCACCGACTTACCTAATTTTCTGCGTTGGCAATCCCGATCGCCGACACTGGCGCCACCGTGGGGCCCGATTGCTTTGTTCATTCACAGAAAACTCCGAGGTCTTAGGAGCATGGCGCTTTCCATCGACGAA